>CM077150.1:28784419-29045626 GCA_039583875.1 Platanthera guangdongensis | reverse complement strand
CCATTGTCCACTAGGATCCGCGACACCGTAAGTTCTCGATGGCGGTCCGTATCACCCAGCGCGTCCAAAAGGGGTCCTCATGGTCGGGCATGTCCTTCCTTGAAAAGGTAATCTTTTCATCTGGAGGAGGGGATTGTGACGGCTGACCGAGGCGACGCTTCAGCGGTACATAGTGTGAAGGCTCGCATTTCGGGCCGCCTCTATCCCCACCCCCCCATTGATCACTCCAATCCCCCCGCGATCCCCTTCATCCGCTCGATCCACACATCGATCTCTTCTCCTGTAACTATTACTTCCTCTATCCGCACCGGCCTTGGCTATTCTCCTGCCCCTCGAGTTCTCCTCATCTCTAAGAAATCTGGGCAGGTAGCCGTTGCGTGACCTTCCTCCTCTTGGAAGTCACAATATGGCAACGCCACCTCCCCCCTGTCTTCCTTCCTGAGGGTTCCTCCTTCTCCCTGTTCCGGCTCCTCTTCCTCTCTCTCGGCCCCTTCCTCTGCCTCGGCCGATGACCATGGCCTGCTGCGGAGGGGGCAGGGGTGGTCTATGACCATACCCCCACCCCTGCTGGTGAAACCTTCCTAGTCCTCCTTGCTGGTTCCTCCCCCCTTGGGAAATCCTCTACCTTGTCCTGGGGCAGGGCCTCCCTGTGGTCTCCACCCCAGCTCCGGGTACGCCGGCGCCCTTGGCTCCTCTCCTATCCTCGTCTCCTGCTGTCTCCCACCTGACTCTCCTCGACTCCACCTCAGTAAGCCTTGCCAACTTCTTTGCAAAGGCTGGGTTCGCCGCCTCCATCGCTATTTCCTTTGCCGCCTTCTCCATCAAGCCTTCAAAGGACAGCGGCGCCTTCCGTGTGAGGCTCATCTTGAAGAATCCCTCCCGTAGTCCCACAGTAAAGGCCATCTAGAGGGCAAACCTTGGCACCTCCTGGATATCCAAAATCTCTTCTTGAAACCTGTCCACGTACTGGGCCAGCGACTCGTCCGCCTTCTGCCTGATCAGAAAGATCGACTCCGGTTTCTTCTTCCTCTTCTTAGATGTGGAGAACCGGAGCTGGAAGCTCCTGCTCAAGTCCTCGAAGCCGTATATCGAGCCTGTCGGGAGTTGATGGAACCAATCCCTAGCTTTGTCCTTTAGGGTGATCGCAAAAAGACGGCACTTAAACGCGTCCGTCATGGGCCTGATCGAGACAGCGTCTTCGAACCACTGCAAGTGATGGAGGGGATCATCCTTCCCTACATAGTAGTTCATCTCGGGCTCTCGGAAGCCATCCCAGGACGAGAGCGTACAGGATCAGCTCGCAAAAATGGGACCCTCTCGCCGCCGGTCTCACCGCCCCTACTCGCGCGACGACCTCCCCTGGAGAGATGGCACTCGCCGGGCTTGGGAACAGCTCCCTTCCCGCCATGTCTCTCCCGCTCCCTTCCACCATCACCTCCTTCCCCGGCCTTCTCCCCGGGGCATCCTCTCCTACTCGCGCCGAGACGAATTCTTCCTGAGTCACGAGAGCTGGCACTTGAGGCAGTGGAGTTGAACAGTCTCCCTACCGCGAGATCCCTTGCAGGAGATCCATGATCCCCTTGATTGAAGCCATAAACTCCGCTCTTCCCATGAATCCCCCGGGTTATCCGACTCCCCTCCTTATCCTTCCCCGTGATCTCCCGCCATGTGGTGGCTCAAGGTTCTTCTCTGAGGGCTGCGCTCCACGCTCACCGCACCAAAAATGTTGGAACCAGCTTTCTGATCCCTCCTAATGTTCGAACAGGATGCAACCCACACGTACTCTCCTGCGCTACCCTCCTGACGAGAGTCAGTGACCTGAAAATAGACCGAGGGGGCCCAGCTTGGAGGTCCGCCTCTTACCCGGAAGAACTGAGAGTCTTCCCCTCCCTAGCCAGTGCTGAGCTAGGTGCCTGTGAGGAAGATAGTGGAAAAGTTCAACAACCTTCTCAGGCACCTTATCGGTCTATTTATAGGCCTCTGAATCTGATCTGCAAATATCACTTCTGAATAACCTGAAAAGACCAAAACACCCTAGGCTGGGTCTGCCAACATCCAAACTCCGCTGTTCCAGAGAGCTATGCGCAGACCTCCCGGGGCAAAAATGTAAAACTACCCGGGGCACAAAGGTAAATCCCCCTTGGGGTAAAAAGGTAAAGACATCTCTTTTTTCATATGGCGAGTGGGGAGGGATCCGTCAAGCCTAGGGAGGTCTCGCCTGCTGGGCCATCTCGCCCACACCAGGAGGTCTCGCCTAGCGAGGTCTCGCCTTAATTCATGGGCCGCCCCTTCCTCTCGCCTCTTACGGGTAGGCCTCCTCCCATCTCGCCAGTCCTCATTCCTCGCTTGTTGGGTCACTCGCGAGCCCATGGTTGTACAGCTGTGTGGCATAAGTCCAATAGATATGTCTACTGGCAATGAAGAGGTCTATTCCTGAGCACTTACTTAGTGGACTGCTAGAGACTGCGGATGCGCTCGAGTTTCTTACTACTATGGGACAAAGGTATAAGGTGTCGTATAATGCTGAGATATGGACTCTCACTCAAGATCTCTTTACTATGAGGTACACTGGTGGTGGAGGAGTTCGTGATTACATTCCGAAGATGGTGTACAATCAAACGAAGCTCCAAGAGTTTGATATAGTTCTTCCTGAGACTTGCATAGTGCATCTAGCACTTAATACTCTGCCACCTGAGTTCAATATTTTTAAGACTACATATAATTCTCAGGATGTGGCTTAGAAACTGAATGACTTGATCACTCGATGTGTTGATGAGGAAGAGAAGCTGAAGAATGAAAAGTCTCATACCGCACTGTATGTCTCAAAGGCCTCATTTAAGAAGAAGAAGAAAAAGAAGTTCAAGGCTCCAATTAAGTTTCAGGACTGCCAGTGTAGTGGAGCAAAGGATACTGCTGGTGTCATTTAGAAAGTTCCGACATGTTTATTTTGTAGAAAGAAAGGACACATGAAAATTGAGTGCCTGAAATTCAAAGCTTGGATGGAAAAACGTGGGCTCACACATAAAGGTAATCCTCTTGCACTCGTCCTATGTGAATCTTACTTAATTGAAGCCTCATCCAGTTCCTGGTGGCTTGAAAGTGGAGCAACTAATCATGTTGCTTACACATTACAGGGGTTCACCAACAAGAGGAGACCAAACAAGGGGGAGTGTAGACTCACGGTGGGAAACAACGCTGAAGTTGAGGTTGAGTTTATTGGAGATATCTGCTTGATTTTAGATTCTAATTTTAAGCTTTTGTTAAAAGACACCTTTTATATTCCTGCATTTCGGAGGAACTTAATTTCTATTTCTGCTTTAGACAAACTTAATTATGGTTTCAACATTTCTGGTGGTTTAATTCAGTTGTTTTATGAATCACATGTTGTTGTCCATTGCACTTTGTCTAATGGTTTATATAGAATGTGTCTTGCTCCTAATGAAATTTATGCGACCTCATATAATATTGAAAATGTTGTTTCTAAAAGACCTCTAATTAAGGAAATGTCTTCCATGTTGTGGCATAAAAGGCTTGGCTACATATCTAGGGATAGAGTAGAGAGATTGATCAAGGATAACATTCTTCCTGCTCTTGACTTTACTGACCGAGAGACATGTGTTGACTGTTGTAGTGGTAAGATGACCAAGATGAAGAAGAGGGACACTACATGTAGTCTTAACTTGTTGGAGATTATTCATACGGACATTAGTGAACCCGATTCATCTACGCTATGCAAAAAAACCTACTTCATTACTTTCATTGATGATTTATGCCGACATGGTTATTTGTTTCTCATTAAGGAAAAATCCGAGTCTTTTTATAAATTCAAGATATTTAAGACTGAAGTAGAGAAACAATTAGGGAAAGTTATCAAGGTTGTTAGGTCTGATAGAGGAGACGAGTATTTTGGCCGACATGATGCCTCTGGGTAGCATAAAAGTCCTTTTGCCAAATACTTGGAGTGTTGTGGCATTGTCGCCCAATACTCTATGTCGGGAAGTCCTGAAAAGAATGGTGTGGCCGAAAGGCGCAATCACACCATTAAGGATATGATGAGGAGTATGATGAGTATGACAAATCTTCCTGAATTTCTTTGGGATGAAACACTTAAGACTGCAGTTTACATTCTTAATAGAGTTACGTCTAAATCAGTCCCCAAAACACCTTTTGAACTATGGGTTAGACAATGACCTAGCCTAAATCACTTACGGCTTTGGGGTTGTCCTACAGAAATTCAGTTATATAATCTATTAAAAAGTAAGATTGCCGACAGGTCTTCTCGTTGCTACTTTATTGGCTACCCAGATCATTTGAGGGGATTTAAGTTTTATTTCCCTTCTGGAGGTTCTAGAATTGTTAAGTCACAAACAACCAAGTTTTTGGAATTTGATGTTGCTGAGCAACATAGTTGCTCTCATACCACTAAAGAAGTTGATGAAATTAGACCTATTAATTAAACTCTACCTATTGTTGAAAGACTAGAGGTACCTGAACCTATAATAGAACCTGTAGAGAGAGTAGATCGAGCTTACAGCTGTAACACCCCCTATCCGTCGCATAGCATATAACAGTAGGTCCGGCCGGGGCCCGACGCCGTATGCCACAGACAGACCGGGTGGTTACTCATGGAAACCATCCAACCAATCATAACGTCCTACCCAGAGTATTCTAGCGGAAGCAGATTAATAAGTTGCAATAAAGAACCCAGCACAAAAGCATGATGTCCACTAATACCAAATAGGAATGTTATACATACACTAGTACAAGCCTTAAGGCCTTACAAAATGGTTTACTTGATATTACATGTTTTACAAACCACGGCACGCAGGCCGGTCATACATGAATAAAGCAGTAAACACTCCAATTAGGCCTTCGAGGGCGGCTTCGCAATTTGGGTTTTAGCCCGCTATTGACCGCTTGGTCCAGTAGCACCTGCAAGCAACAAACCACCGCACAGTGTCAAAACAAGGCAACAGTCAGCAATGCTGACCAAATTATAACGATCCCGCCCCCAACTCGGGGCGGCGATGCTCCTTCCCTGCATTTCATTAGCATAAGCGAGCAATATATCAACTCATTGCATCACAGGCGTTGGCACGCATGGCCACACGCCCCGTGCTCTCAGGGCACATTCTCGGTGATCGCAGTCTAAGCCGCTAACTCACCACCATCTCCAGGACGGCAATATCTCGTGAGAAAAATGGTATTTTAGGCAGATGTTACGACACTTTAATGTCATCAACAGCCTATGTCACGACACTTTAATGTCATCGACAACAAGACCTGACCTCTATGCCCTCGACATAAAGCAGGAACGGTTCCACTCAACCCGTTGCTCACTTGCCACGACACTTAAATATCATCGGCACGAGTTAAGTTTCCCCGAAGCCCATGAATCGAACGTACAATATTACATAACCCAGTTATGTACAAGTTGGCTCATAGGCCACAAGTTGGCAAGATCACCCATCCGCCCAGTTTCCGGGGGCACCTTTGGGTTAATCCCCAAGGCTCCCTGTTGCAATCTACCACGTAGAAAATCGAAAAACAACCAATCGCACGGAGTCTTCTCCGGCATTTATGCAATGCAACATCACCGATCCAGACCAACATGTCCGGGTAGGCTTCACACATCATGCCTATGTCGTTCTCGCTTACGGACTCTAAACAACGGGGACTTCACATATCCTACCCCAAGGAACGCCTCCAACTCACCGCAAACTCGCGAGAGCGGGCTTCCTATGCAAAGAAAGGAGAGCTACATATGCTCAAGAAAGGATCGTTACCCTTGCGTTCTTCTTTGGCGCCATGGAAAAGTAAGCGGATGAAAAGCACCGCACTCTCTTCGCCTCCATGGATCCGGAGTCGGCTCGAGATTTGGAGCTTCGAAGCTCCTCCAATGGCCGGATCTAGCTTCTTCTTCCTTCCTTGGCTCTCCTCTCTCTCTAAGCTTTAGAAAGATAACCACTCATGAAAAAGTGAGGGCTTCTAAGGCCCAATCCCGGGTATATCCCATCAGGAACAACCCCCAGCCATTGGATCACCAATTAAAGAAACGAACGACTTTGATTCGGGACTGAAATGTCCAATCTGGACCGAACACGGCCTGCCATACGCCCGTGTCCAGGGCAGTGTGCCTCATTCGCCGTCAAAATTGACGCGTCTGGAACAACACACGGGCATCGAACACGCCCGTGTTCCACCTGACATGGCCGTGTGGCCGGCCGTTCGTGTACCCCCATCAATTTATCCTGTAAACAACCCGAGAACTACAAGGGTTCTAGGACACGCCCGTGTCCTAACCCATGTCCACTCAAACACGCCTGGACTACAGGCCGTGTACACGATCTCGACACTCGAAACTTCGTCGAGCGAAGTTCGTTGACCTCACGACACGGCCTTGGACACGCCTGTGTCCTAGGCCGTGTGCCTTGTCTCGACACATCGTCGAGCAAAATTCGTTGACTCCCCAGGACGAGTGTCGACACGGGTCGACATGCCCTGCGACACGCCCGTGTCGCAGGTTGTGTGCCCAGTCTCGACACAATGTCGAGAGCAAAATGTCGACTTCGCCAGCTGAGTGTCGACACAAGCCTAACATGCCCTGGGACATGCCCGTGTCCCAGGCTGTGTGCCTCCTGCCAGAACCCAAAACTGGCCCAAAACGTCCCCCGTCACTCTTTTGAGTTTCGGGGCGTTACAACTATCCCCCTCTTAAAAGAATTTCGTCCACGAAATTATATAAAGGAAAGACATGTACAAAACCAAAATTTGTACCTGAGCGGAACAACTCCGGATACTCGTCAAGCATAGTCTGCTCTCGTTCCCAAGAGAGCTCCTCACGACCGCAATTGTCCCATCGGACTTTGACCATCCTGATCTCTTTATTGCGTAGACGCTTGACCTCCGAGTCCTCAACCCGCACGGGCTTGACTTTTGTCGTCAGCCCACTATCCACCGGCACTTGATCAACCGCGATCACTTGCGTAGGCTCTTGCACCGCCTTTTGAAGCACCAAAATATGGAACACATCATGTAATCTACCAAGCTCCACTGAAAGCTTCAACTGATAGGCTGCTTCACCCACTCGCTCCAGAACCTCAAACGGCCCAAGGTACTTCGGTCTTAACGTTTTTAATCGCCGCACCCGCGAGACACCCTTGAACGGCTTGATTTTTAAGTACACATAGTCACCCACAGCGACCTCCATGTTCCTGTGCTTGGCATTATAGTACTTCGCTTGCCGGTCCTGAGCGATAAGCAACCTCTCCCGAATGGTTCTCACCAAAGAAGTAGCATCCTCCACTTCTAATCGCTTATACAACTTTGACTCACCCGTTTCTAGCCAAGACAACGGCGTGCGACATTTTCTACCATATAGGGCCTCGAAGGGCGACATTTGAATACTCGCATGGTAGCTATTGTTGTATGCGAACTCCACCAAATAAAGGTCGTCTTCCCATTGCTTTCCAAAATCCAAGACACACATGCGGAGCATGTCTTCCATGCTTCTATTGACCCTCTCGGTCTGCCCATCTGTTTGCGGATGGAAGGCTGTGCTGAATTTCAACTTTATTCCCAACATTTGCTGCACAAGCCTCCAATCATTGGACGTGAACCGCCCATCACGGTCACTCACGATGCTGCGGGGCACACCGTGAAGCCGTACAATGTTATCCACATAAAGTTTTGCCAACTTCTCCACCGAATCATCCTTCCTATGAGGAATGAAATGCGACACCTTCGTCAACCGATCCACGACCACCCAAATGGCGTCGTTCCCCTTTTGCGACCTTGGCAAACCGTGCACAAAGTCCATAGAGATGTCGTCGAATTTCCACTCCGGAATAGCCAAGGACTTAAGAAATCCTCCCGGCTTTTGGCATTCCGCCTTCACCAAGGCGCAAGTTTGGCACTTTGCCACGTAGAGCGCCACATCCTTCTTCAAACCCGGCCACCAAAACAGTTTCTTCACATCGCGGTACATCTTCGTGCTCCCGGGTGAATCAAGTACTTGGTATGGTGTGCCTCGTACAACAATTCCACCCGCAAATTACCCACACTTGGGACGCACAGACGACCGTCTTTCCAAAGCAATCCGTCCTCCACAACGAATTGGGAATTTTACCCATCCAGAGCCTCTACCAAGAACTACTTCATATGAACATCCATATCCAAAGCCTGTCGAATCCGATCAGCCAGGTCATATTGGACTTCAGTCCAATTCAGAACTGCTTCAGCACTTGATTGCCTATCCACACAAACAATCTCCAACGCCTCCAACTCCCGCACCAACCGCTCATCATGCACCGATAGCCAATTGGCTTGAGCTGGGGCTAGACGACTCAACGCGTCCGCAACCGCATTCCCTTTACCAGACACGTAGTGGATCTTGAATGTATAGTCTCCCAAGAACTCCATCCATCTACTCTGCTGCATATTCAGATCTTTCTGATCAATCAGATAATTCAGGCTCTTATGATCGGTGTAGATATCAATCTTCACACCGTACAAATAGTGTCTCCACAGCTTTAAGGCAAAATCACGGCTGCTAACTCCAAGTCATGGACCGGATAATTCCTTTCATGCACTTTTAGCTATCTTGAACCATAAGCTATTACACTTCCGTGTTGCAGTAGCACACAACCCAAACCGCTGCCCGAAGCATCACTGTAAATCTCATAGCCTTCGGTCCCACATGGCGAACTCAGCACAGGCGTCGTGGTCAACCGACACTTCAACTCCTCAAAAGCTCGCGCGCACTCCGGCGTCCAAACGAACTTCTGCTCCTTACTCGTCAAAGTAGTGAGAGGTAAAGCTATCCGCGAGAAGTTCTCTACGAAGCGCCTATAATAGCCGGCAAACCCCAGAAAGCTCCGGACTTCCGCTACCATAGCAAGCGCAGGCCACTCCCGTATCGCAACAATCTTCGTCGGATCCACAGCAATACCCTCTCCACTCACTATATGACCGAGGAACGCCACTGAGGATAACCAAAACTCGCACTTCGAGAACTTAGCATACATTTGATTCCTCCTTAGCGTCTCCAAAACCAAATGAAGATGCTTAAAGTGATCTTCCTCACTTTGCGAGTACACCAAAATATCGTCGATGAAGACGATCACAAAATGGTCCAAGTACTCCCTGAAAGTCCTGTTCATCAAATCCATGAACACTGACGGCGCAATAGTCAGCCGAAACCGCATGACCGTAAACTAATAATGCCCGTATCTCGTACTAAATGCTGGTGGATATCATAATGCCCAAACCGCATGACCGTAAACTTCGGGATATCACTCTCCCTTATTCGCAGCTGATAGTACACAGACTTGAGATCGAACTTCGAGTACACCATCGACCCGACTAACTGATCAAAAAGATCATCAATCCGGGGATCAGGTACTTGTTCTTCTCCGTCAACTTATTGAGCTCCCGATAATCAATACATAGCCTCAAGCTTCCGTCCTTCTTCTTAACAAAGAGGACCTACGCGCTCCAAGGCGAAGAACTCAGGCGCACATACCCTTGCTCCAACAACTCTTGCAGTTGAACTTTCAGCTCCGCCATTTCCTTAGGCGCTAGTCGATAAGGAGATCGTGACACAGGCTTTGCACCTGGCACTAGCTCAATCGTAAAATCTATCTCCCGCTGAGGCGGGGCTCCTGGAAGATCTGCGGGGAACACATCAAGGTATTCCGATACCACTGAAATACAATCCAACGCGGGCTTCGGCTTTGCAACCTCCACTAGTGTACAGAACAGTTCTGCACCGGCACGAACCGCCTTCACCACCTAAAGAGCAGACATCAACGTCTTGCTCAACCCCTTTAAGCCCGTAAAAGTCATTTCACGACTTGCTCCCAGCTTGACTTCCTTGCGACCGCAGTCAATATAGGCCTGCTGCTCTGAGAGACAGTCCATGCCAAATATAACGTCGAACTCCACCAACGGAAGTAACGACGCCTGTAGATCGAACTCCTGATTCCCAATACGAATCTTAGCATCGCAGATCCTATCCGCGCGCATCGAACACCCATTGGGCAACAACACATCCAACTTATCCTTCGCCATCGAAGAAGGGACTCCAATGCGTGATATAAATCCTTCGGACAAGAAGGAGTGTGAAGCTCCCGTATCGAAGAGTGCTCTTGCTAGATTTTCACAAATCAAAACAAATCCTAAACAAACAGTGGTAAGGTAACATGTGCATAACAAGTATTTAAAGAAATTGACTTGCTATAAAGTAAATTGTACCTGTCACCACATTAGCCTGTTTGATGGCCTCCTGTTGGCCAAGATTATAGACCCTTGGTTGGGCCGGAGCATAGTGGGACGCGGTTGACTCCACCGCCTTGCCCTTCTCTTCGTAAGTAGCTCCCAGCTTCCTTTCGGACTTGGGACGTCCGCTCTGGCACTCACGGGCATAATGCCCCAACTTCCCACAGTTGTAACATGCGCCCGGGGTCCGACCCGTAGTCGCCCCAGAAGCAGCAGCAGAGAGGGCTAGACCCGAAGTCCTAGCTTTCTTGTTCCACTTTCGGAACACAGATTTTGAGGTGTTCGGCCCTCTGAACTCCGACCTCTTCTCGCCCAAGCTTTTCTTTGCCTGCACATTTTTCATGTCCTTCTCCAAGGACCGGGCCGTGTTGACCAAGGTCAAGAAACCCTGCGTCATCGGCCCCGAGAGTAGTAATCTCAACTCATCTCTCAACCCTTTGTAGAATCGATTCGTCTTGCGCTCCTCATCCGGAATGGTGGAGTTAGCATATCGACTCAAACGGGTAAACTCGTGGAGATATTCATCCACGGTACTGTCTCCTTGTACAAACTTCAGGAATTCATTCTCCAACACTATCCTCTGCACCGAAGGGAGGTATCTAGCCAAGAACAATCTCGAGAACTCCTCCATCGAGACATCAACAAGTTGCCTACCTCTCAATAGGTGCAGCTCCAAACCTTCCCACCACATTTTCGCTTCACCGTCCAGAAGGAACGTAGCGATGGTGGTCATTTGCCACTCCTCCGTCTCCGTTGCTGTCATGACTCTCTTCACCCTGGAGAGCCAGTCTTCAGCTTGAGATGGGGTTCCCAACCCCGAGAATACAGGAGGATTAAAGCTCATAACATGCTTAAGTTGTCTCTCGGTTGCCCTCCTTGGCACCACCGGTTCCTCTACCACCTGTTCCACTCTCCTCGGCTCAGTCGTTTGCAGCGGTACCTGCTCCATCATAGGAGCGGGCTGCTGCGTTTGCCTTTCAAGCTGCGCATTTATCACGGCCAACACTGCTTCGGCCACCAATCGTATGTTCTCAGCCGATAGAGGTGTTGCAGGAGCAACATCTGGTGCACTACTAGCCTCAGAAACTCGACGTTCCGACGACCCAACACCACTTCTGGTCACCTATAGTGGTACAAAACACCATTAAGCGACCAAATAAAATTGCAAACAACAATTATAGGAACACACAGGCTCCTCAAACACGTGTATTTTCATTTCTAAGTGGACATTCATGGGTTCTTTTACCAATATAACGATGACGCACACAATGTGCTCACCACCCCTTAAAAAGAATTCACCCACGAATTCATCTTAATCCCGACCAAAACCAAGAGTCTGATGCCAAATTATAACACCCCCTATCCGTCGCATAATATATAGTAGTAGGTCCGGCCGGGCCCGACGCCGTATGCCACAGACAGACCGGGTGGTTACTCATGGAAACCATCCAACCAATCATAATGTCCTACCTAGAGCATTCTAGAGGAAGCAGATTAATAAGTTGCAATAAAGAACCCAACACAAAAGCATGAATGTCCACTAATACCAAATAGGAATGTTATACATACACCAGTACAAGCCTTAAGGCCTTACAAAATGGTTCACTTGATATTACATGTTTTACAAACCACGGCACGCAGGCCGGTCATACATGAATAAAGCAGTAAACACTCCAATTAGGCCTTCGAGGGCCGGCTTCGCAATTTGGGCTTTAGCCCGCTATTAACTGCTTGGTCCAGCAGCACCTGCAAGCAACAAACCACCGCACGGTGGCAAAACAAGGCAACGGTCAGCAATGCTGACCAAATTAAAACGATCCCGCCCCCAACTCGGGGCGGCGATGCTCCTTCCCTGCATTTCATTAGCATAAGTGAGCAATATATCAACTCATTACATCACAGGCATTGACACGCATGGCCACATGCCCCGTGCTCTCAGGGCACATTCTCGGTGATCGCAGTCTAAGCCGCTAACTCACCATCATCTCCAGGACGACAATATCTCGTGAGCAAAATGGTATTTTAGGCAGATGTTACGACACTTTAATGTCATCAACAGCCTATGTCACGATACTTTAATGTCATCGACAACAAGACCCGACCTCTATGCCCTCGGCATAAAGCAGGAACGGTTCCCACTCAACCCGTTGCTCACTTTCCACGACACTTAAATATCATCGGCACAAGTTAAGTTTCCCGAAGCCCGTGAATCGAACGTACAATATTACATAACCCAGTTATGTACAAGTTGGCTCCTAGGACCACAAGTTTGCAAGACCACGCATCCGCCCAGTTTTCCGGGTGCACCTTTGAGTTAATCCCCAAGACTCCCTGTTGCAATCTACCACGTAGAAAATCCGAAAAACAACCAATCGCGCGGAGTCTTCTCCGGCATTTATGCAATGCAACATCACCGATCCAGACCAACATGTCCGGGTAGGCTTCACACATCATGCCTATGTCCGTTCTCGCTTACGGACTCTAAACAACGGGGACTTCACATATCTACCCGAAGGAACGCCTCCAACTCACCGCAAACTCGCGAGAGCGGGCTTCCTATGCAAATAAGGAGAGCTACATATGCTCAAGAAGAGGATCATTACCCTTGTGTTCTTCTTTAGCGCCATGGAAAAGTAAGCGGGTGAAAAGCACCGCACTCTCTTCGCCTCCGTGGATCCGGAGTCGGCTCGAGATTTGGAGCTTCGAAGCTCCTCCAATGGCCGGATCTAGCTTCTTATTCCTTCCTTGGCTCTCCTCTCTCTCTCTAAGCTTTATAAAGATAACCACTCATGAAAAAGTGAGGGTTTCTAAGGCCCAATCCTGAGTATATCCCATCAGGAACAACCCCCAGCCGTTGGATCACCAATTAAAGAAACGAACGGCTTTGATTCGGGACTGAAATGTCCAATCTGGACCGAACACGGCCTGGCACACGCCTGTGTCCAGGGCCGTGTGCCTCATTCGCCGTCAAAATCGACGCGCCTGGAACAACACACGGGCATCGAACAGGCCTGTGTTCGACCTGACACGCCCGTGTTCCACCTGACACGGCCGTGTGGCCGGCCGTGTACCCCCATCGATTTATCCCGGAAACAACCCAAGAACTACACGGGTTCTAGGACATTCCCGTGTCCTAACCCGTGTCCACTCAAACACACCTAGACTCCAGGCCGTGTACACGGTCTCGACACTCGACACTTCGTCGAGCGAAGTTCGTCGACCTCACGACACGGCCTTGGACACGCCTGTGTCCTAGGCCGTGTGCCTTGTCTCGACACATCGTCGAGCAAAATTCGTCGACTCCCCAGGACGAGTGTCGACACGGGTCGACACGCCCTTCGACACACCCGTATCGCAGGCCGTGTGCCATGTCTCTACACTTCGTCGATCGTAGAGTGTCGACTTTGCGGGCTGAGTGTCGACACGGGTCGACACGCCCTGCGACACGCCCGTGTCGTAGGCCGTGTGCCCAGTCTCGACACAATGTCGAGAACAAATTGTCGACTTCGCCAGCTGAGTGTCGACACAAGCCTGACACGCCCTGGGACACGCCCGTGTCCCAGGCCGTGTGCCTCCTGCCAGAACCCAAAACTGGCCCAAAACGTCCCCCGTCGCTCTTTTGAGTTTCGGGACGTTACAACAGCCACCTCCCATACAGTTACCTCAGCAGACCGATGTTGTTCATGCACACACTAGAAGATCAAATAGGGAGAGGAGGTCAACAATTTCTTCTGACTATGAGGTTTATTTGGGTGAGAGCGATTTTGATATTGGTCACGTGGTTGACCCAGTGACATTTGCTAAAGCTGTTTTTGGAACTCAGGTAGATTTGTGGTGGGATGCGATGAGAGACGAGATGGAGTCTATGAGGCATAATAAAGTTTGGGAACTAATAGAGCTACCCAAAGGTTGTAGGCCCATTGGTTATAAATGAGTATTTAAGACTAAGAAAGACTCCAAGGGAAATGTCGAGCGGTTTAAAGCCAGACTGGTAGCAAAAGGATTTACTCAAAGAGAACAGATCGATTACCACAAAAATTTCTCTCCCGTTTCATCTAATGACTCATTTAGAGTCATTATGACACTTGTAGCTCATTATGATTTGGAGCTACACCAGATGTTCGTTAAATCACATTCCTGAATGGCGACCTTGAAGAAGAAGTCTATATGGTGCAACCTGAGGGATTCAAGTCTGATCATACTAACCAACTTGTTTGCAAGCTCAATAAATCCCTATATGATTTAAAGCAAACCTAGACACAATGGTATCAGAAATTTGATGAGGTGATTACTTCATTTGGTTTTGTTGAAAACAAAGTAGACCGCTGCATATATCTCAAGATTAGTGGGAGCAAATTCATCTTCTTAATTCTCTATTTAGATGACATTTTACTTGCGAGCAGTGATTTGAGACTTCTGCATGAATCTAAGAAGTTATTATCAAAATATTTTGATATGAAGGATCTTGATGAAGCTTCTTTTGTTCTAGGGATATAGATCATTAAGGATCGATCTCGTCATACATTAGGACTCTCTCAGAGGGTTTACATTGAGTGTGTACTTGAGCGATTTAGCATGCTTGAATGTAAAGCTGATGATGTGCCAGTACTTAAGGGTGCAAGTTAAGTCTGTCACAATGCCCTAGAAATGATATTGAGAGAGAGTCCATGAAGAATATACCCTATGCCAGTACAGTAGGTAGCTTAATGTATGCTCAGGTTTGCACTAGACCTGACATTGCCTTTGTAGTCGGTCTTCTAGACAAATATCAGTCGAACCCAGGACTTGATCATTGGGTGACTACCAAGAAGATTTTGAGGTATTTAAAGAGGATAAAGGAGTTTAAATTGGTCTACTGTAGAGAACAGAACCTAGAATTAGTGGGCTATACGGACTCAGATTTTGTGGGTTGTGAGGACGATCAAAAGTCAACATCAGGGTACATTTTCAAGTTGGCTGGAGGAGCTATTTCATGGAAGAGTGTCAAACAGACACTCATTACTTCTTCCACTTTGCATGCGGAGTTCGTTGCTCTTTTGGCGCCGCTACTCATGCAGTTTGGCTAAAGAATTTCATTGATGTACTAATGGCCGCTGATGCAGTTGTAGGACCCATTCATTTATACTGTGATAATAATTCAACTGTCATGTTCTTTATGAACAACAAAAGCATCACCGGGTCTAAGAACATGAAGATTAAATTCTTGACTGTGAAAGAATTGGTTAAGAAGGGTGACATCATTGTGGAACACATTGGGACCGAGGATATGATAGCTGATCCACTTACCAAGGGACTTCGACCCACTATATTTAAGAAGCATGCCTGCAGTATGGGTCTTGTGGAGTCTATTGATGTACTTGATTAGTGGGAGACTATATTCATAGCTCTATTTAATATATTCTTTTATCTATCATTTTATTTTGCCCTTCAAATTACATATATGTGCATTAATTTTGCAAATGAATACAAACATAAATTATATATTCACATTGATATCATTCAGCTGCGATATTCACACCTTCATGTGACATATCACAATGCATAAATAAGTCTTGAAGCATGTGTCAGCTTCAAGCATAAAGCTTATGACGTTCATTTAATTCATAAAGTCTTGATAGTATGTCTCATGACACCTTAATAAAATCTTAAGATATTCATTTAACAGACATACACACTTTTTTGAGTGTTGAGAATTTCTCAGAGCATGATTTAGTGCATTCAGTAGAGAAATTCATTGACCACTGAGTTAAACAACAATTTGTAATCACATTTCAGTATGTTGTTTTGACTCTTTATGACCATACTGAGTCTATGTCGATTGAATCTGTAAACTCTCGTGGCCATGGAAGGTCCTGTGTCACATAATGATGTGGGTGCCACAATGATTCAGAGTGAAGATTTCAGTTGGACCAGATTGACGCGTGGAGAGAACTCAAGGTGCAAGCTTCATCATGGTAGCCTTAATTAAGTGAAGTGATTTGATCTTTGATCGACCTAAATTGTGATTGAAATAGTCCAAGTGAGAGAATGTAAATTTTCCTGATTATGTGTGGAATAATTCAATCGAGTCGTCTCGGTCAAGCACGTGTGTCAATACGAGTTCATTTTGATCTCCCGCGAGTGTGCGTCAAATTTATTTTGCGCGAGTTGTTGAAACCCTTTATTGGCGGGCTAGATGATTTCGACCTTAAGTTGTGTGAGTTTGGTCTCGCTTCTGGCACGCTATGGAATGACCTAATTCATTTCATATATCCACTTAAGATTTAGGGATGAGATGGATATTAATATATATTGAAAGGTATTTTGGTAATTCACCTTTCAATGGTTCTCACCCTTCCTATAAAGGGTAATGAGGAGCCAGTCATAATTGATTAATTCATTCTTTCAAGAGGCGTGAACAGGAGCGACGGATACTTGCGGTTACAATGTATATAAGAGACAGTGCACTCTTTTATATATATGTTGGTATCTTCAACAAGTGCCACAAATTTTATAAGAAGAAACAGAAGGGCATTATTAAGAATGTCGGCTACTATTCGATGTGAGGCCGAGTTCAAAAATAGAGCGTATGTTTAATCTGTTTTCTGCATTTAACTTTATAGTCTACTCCGTACAACAATTCAATTTAGTTTCGACTTTCTTCATACCAAATCGATCGCATATATTTTACAAGTGATTAATTTTTATCATTGATTACACTATACCGTATGAACAAATTATTTATGTTCATGACGATCCTGCGCGCATAGGTCACATCACATTGATTAATTTTAATACAATATTTTCGCACGCTTGTGACCTTAAGCGCTTGTTATAATTTACTAACATTCTTTTCTTGGTGGCGCTCGTAACCGTTGGAATGTCAAACATATATCCCATCATGGTGACATTTTTATTCAAGCTCATCGGAGCAAAAACGTCAAGCCAAACAGAGCCTAAATGTTCAGAGAAGCTCTCAACATGAAAACTAAATATTTATTTAAGCTAAATATGTAAAAGAAAAAAAAGGGAAATGCCTTGTATGATTTCATATGTTCCCCATGTCCTTAATTGAAAATTAGTTAACATTTGTTAATGAATAAGATGCTAACATTAGGAAAAATAAATGTAATAATCACATGAATTACATAGCTTTAATTAAATACCTTTATTAATACATATAAATCACTTTTAATCTGGATCTGTTTGGGATGGCAGTAGCAGTAGGAAAAAAGGTGAGGTAAAAAAAGCGGTAGAAAGGCAATAAGAGGAGAATGCAAGGGCAGACTTATGAGAAGAAAAGTAAGAAAACAAGGAAATCTCCATTTAGCTTTTCTAAAAGCAGGATGGCTCACTGCTTTCCAAAAAGGTCTCGGAATATTTTGTTTGGGATGGCATGAAAGAATGCTTTAGGCACCATTTGGAGGGACTTATTTTCACAAGTCACCACATAAATTGGACCTTAATTAAGGTCTAGTTCATGCGGTCATAACCGCTTGACCAGTGAAAATAAGTCCCCCCAAATGAAGCCTTAATCTCTTGCTTAGAAATTTAAGCCTTCCTATGTTTCTTCCTCACTTTCCTTGCTGACCCCCCGACAACTCTAAGCATCTCTTCGAAATCCTCCACCTCACATGGAATCCTCAGCCCGCCTTCTTGATTGTAGCCGAATTCCTCCTCCATGCTCTTCAAGAGCTGCCGGAACTCCGGCGAGCAAAAGTAGTCGGTCGGGATCACATACCTTGTCATCTCGAATCCTATGTACACTGCGATAAAGCCCTTTGGAACCTTCTTCACCTCGTCGATCAAAGAGGCTGTGATGTCATGCTCTCCTTTTGATCTCGACGAAGGGTTTCTTATTTTTATGGGGAAAGATGATAGTTTTGGGCCCTTGTTGAGTAAGTAGATCATCTCTTGAGAAACTTGAAGAGAAGAACAAGGAGAGGAGGGTTGAGCAACACTCAACCCAAAGATAACGGAGGGCAAATTGAATATTTATATATAAAAGGGATGTGCTTGCCAACTACTTGAAAGTTGAAAACAGTTTATTTTATAAAACTCATCATCATTATCATACAAAATATAATACACTTGTACGTTAATTACAAAGTTATTAAAAAAAATTAAAACCTTGTGAAGAATAAATAGTATTTAAATATCGGGAGAAACTCACAAAAGCTTATTACAAAACGATTCATTTTTTTAAATATTATATACGTGCCATGAGAAGTTATCACCGTGATAGGTTTTGTCTCCACTCAAATATTGTAAAAATTTCACCAAATAAAGCTAAAATAAACCAGTACAACAGAAGCAAAGAGAAACTTGTATTATCAATCTTCTTTACAACACGAGTTATATATTGTGAGACATGATTCGTCAATGCACCCGATGAAACAAAATCATACAAACAAGAATAAACTGGGCGGAATGATAGCAGTAACCGTCAAAACCGCCTATCCGCAAAAGATGTTCGCTGAAGCCGTCAAGTCGTCAAACCGCAACTTAACTACGCGGACTCCCCGTTATTGATTGTTGAAGAAACCTGTCCGAACCTGCAAGCTGCCTGAACGCAAGGTTGCCTAGCTGTCAGAACCGCGAACAAAGCTGATGTCGAACATAACAGAGTCAAACCGCCAGTGGCGAACTGACTTATTGAACTTAGAAAACTTTGTCAAAGAGAAAACCGTGTGGCCGCAAATCGCAACCTGCTGCAATCCGCTGACTGTTATCCGAAAGCCACACTGAATCCTGACTGCTGTCAGAATCAAGTCTCTGGTCGCCCAGTGGTTGCCGCACAATCTGCAATAAAACAAAACCAGTTACTTTCTCTAAGTCGCGCTGTTAAGAAAACCAGACCGCAAGTTTTAACCCAAACTTCAACACTTACTGTTCACGTTATGAATGACGAGTTTGGGGCCCCTATTTAAAGGCAAGTAAAGAGAGTGAAGTCATCGCCCATGCGACTGGGTAACCGCTCATCAGCGTGTGGCTAGCCGCACCAGGCCGCACATGAGTGCGGACACAAAGACAAACCACGCAAGACAATCTGAAGTCGCCGCTGACTCCACATCAAGTCCGCCAAAACACACGGACTCGACGAACAAGGAACAACCGGACTTGGCACATAACCGTGACCAAGTCCAAACCTTCAGCGGTCTCTGGCTAAATTTGACGCGAACTCAACACAGGAAGACTCTACAATCCGCGAGCTTAACACCAGGCAGACTCCGCAATCTGTGATAACACAGGCGGAGTCAACACAGACGGACTCCGCAATTTGCGATAACAACACCTGCCAGACAACCCGCCATAACAGCGGACACCGCAGACTCTAGAACCAGAACACGCCGGTCTACAAACCGAGCCACCAAAGAACAAGATCAAAGGCACAGAAGCGTACCGGTCTTGGCGAGCTCCCGATGAGTCTGCAACACAGAACCATGCCGGCTTCGGTGAACTCCAATTGAGTTTGTCACACCCACAGTTAGACTTGCTTAACTGCCCAGTTACAACTTGAGAACGGGCAGAGACAGATCACAGAACACTAGCCGAACTGACTAGTGTGCCAACTGCTAACCGCGCGGTCTTCCGGATCAAACCACCACTTTCACTTCAACAAATTCAACAAATATGTGTTGAGGGTTCACTCGACCTCGCCCTCTTCCAAATCGACCCCATCCGCTTTGCCCTAGAGATTATTGTCTCAGCCATCTTCTTGGTCATCTTGTCCTTTTCCCTAGAGATATCTTTAGGAGCAGAGTACTTCCCCTTTCTCTTCTCTCCCGCAACATTCTTCCTCTTTCCTTATAAGGAGTGTGCATTAGGGAAAGCTCGGACTCGCCGCTTGCGGCCCCATTTCTTCCCTTCCTGTTTTTTGTCGTAACCTTAAAGTAGCCGACCACTCACAATTCCCCCCTTTAGTCCTCTCTTGATAGAGTGAGAAGTCGTGGAAGCAATTTTTACACCAACAAAAATATTTATAGAATCACAAAAAGTAAAGCTTATTGAAATTTTTTTTAATAATTAATTTGTGGTAATTTATACCCTTTTACTGTTTTACAGGTGTTTTTCTGCCTCAAGGATAAAAGGTCAATTTATTTTATGTTCAAATTCAAATGATCTTAAATAAATAAAAAAACTGTTATTTTTCATGTTACAGTCTTGGGAGCAGCCAAAATATAGAGCACAATGACCACAAATGATTCATATAGCCGATCATATTATAGTAGGATAAAGACTTGAGTGTTGTTGTTGTAGTAGTCTTGGGAGCAGGCTGTTGCAAAAATATAGGGTAACATTTGTCTACATTTTACCTTTATTGCTTTATGGTGAGATCCTTCCCCGAACCCTTGCTGCGCGAGGGTGCATATCAGAAGCCCTGGTGTGCGAGAATGCTTTATGCACAGAACTTTCCTTTTTAGTTATTTTTATTATATTTTCAACAAATTTTGAAGTAAATACACCACTTAGACCAAAAAGTAAAGACAAAGAGCACCTTGCTATTTAAATGTTGTGCCAATCATACATGCAACTTTTAAATATTTCATTCTTGGCAGTCTGGGCGGACTGTTCGAGTGGACTGTGCGGATAGTCTCGGCGATTTTGGTGATCAGTCCGGGCAGTCTGAGCGGATAGAGCTGGCGACTTGCTAGGTTGGCCAGTGTTCTGCGGCTTGTTTCCAAGGTTGTTTCAGGCATACATGATGGTTATCCGCTCAGTTGTCGGGTTGAGCAGTTGGCTCTGGAGTTCGCCGGTTTTGTGCGGACCGGTTTTGTATCCGCTGGTGATGTGTTCGCACCAGGGATGTCTGGTGGTGTGGACTTGGTTTGGATTTAGACCAAGTCCAGGTTGGCTTAGTCCAAGAGGTCGTGCGGCCTGCGCGGGCTGTTTCTCTGTCCGTCGCGCTTGACAACTGTCTATCTGGTTCGACTTGGCTGCGAGCTCGTTTTCTGCGGTCTGGAGCTGTGTCTGCAAGTGGGCGGAGTAGGGTGGCACTCGCTGAGTCCACCTGTTTGGTGGTCTTGTCTGGCTAGGCTTGGCGGCTTGGCGGCTTGTCAGAGGCTTGTTTCCGGCCTTGGATGTTCTACCTTGGTGGACTCGCTCTTGGCCAAGTCGCAGCGGTCTGGTGTGTATCCGCAGCCTTTGCGGATACACTTGGTGTTTGCATTGGATAGGGCGGTTATCCTATCGTCTAGGGTGGTGATCACACTTCTCTCCGCGCCTATAAATAGGAACCCCCCTGTCACATGAGATGACACCGAGTGAACAGTAAGTCAACTCGCGGAAAGTTGCTGCTGTTAGGGTTTTCTATCTGCGTGATTTGAAGAGGTTTGACCGATTTGTGCTATGCGGGTTTTGAGGATAGCGCTGAAGAGCCCGGAACTTGTTTCTGATTGCGGTTAGGGACAGTGCGGACTATGCGGGTAATAACCAACGGTTTACAGCAGGTCGCGGCTTGCGACTAAGCGGTTTCTCTTCTGCATCTTCTTCCCTATTCAAATAAGATGTTCGCCTCTTGGTGGCTTGTTCAATTCGGTGGCAGTAGTCCGCGTGTTCTGGCGGTTAGGCGACCTCGTGGTTAGGAGGCTTGCAGTTCAGCGGCTAGAGTTCTTCAACAACACTGGAATAACGGGTAGTCCGCGCGGCTTGTTGCGGTCTTGCGACCAGGCGGCATCAGCGGACGCCTTAGCGGTTAGCAGCAAAGCCGACGGTTACTCCTTGAGGCCTTGTAGTTTGTTTTCAGCTTGTAATTTTCTTACTTCATCGGATACATTGACAATCATTTCTTGCCATGTATGCCTCGTTGTATAAAGATATTTTTGATCAGTACAAGACTCTTGCTCTTCTAGTTATTTTTTGGCTTGCTTGAGCTCAGTGTGCTTGAGTGTTCCTGCACCTGGTGTCCCGTTTTCTGCCATCACAAATTTTTTCATAGTATCAGAGGGATCAGAGGCCGAGCAGTGATCAACCGTTAGTTGCTTGTCTGCTTCTGAGAGTCTAAGTGACCAAAGTGTCTGTAATTGAAACAGGTTATGCAAGAGGTCTTGGAATCGAACTCCATACACCGGCTAACTACAAGAAGTGGAAGTCGTGTATGCAGAGTTATCTGTTGGGCGAGGACCTTTGGGAAGTCATCGGAGGAGACGAAAAGCAGGAGGTTACTGCTGCTGCAGGTGTTGGTACTGATGCGGTGAAATCTTGGAGGAAGACTAATGCTAAAGCTGAGTTTGCTCTCAAGAGGGCTATTTCACCGGAACTCTTTGACCATATCATTGGATGTGGGTCTGCTGCGGATATTTGGACTTCCCTTGATGGGTTGTTCAACAGAAAAAAATGTAGCTCGGCTATAGTTTTTGGAGAATGAGTGGCAAGGGACACTCAAGGTGATTTGCCCATTTCAATGTTCTTCTTGAAAATGAAAACCTGTGCGCTGAGATTTCAGCGATGGACCCTGATGAGCCTATTTCTGAGGCAAAGCTGAAGAGACACATAATCCGCGGCTTGCAGATGGAATATGTGGCATTCATTACTTTAGTTTAAGGCTAGGCCTCTCAGCCATCTTTGCTGGAACTGGAGAATCTGCTGGTTTCGCAGGAGAGCTTGGTCAGACAGATGACTGGGGTCACTATCTCTGAAGGAGGCAGTGATGCGCTCTTCTCAGGAAAGAAGAAGAAATGGGAGAAGAAGAAGTCTGATGCTAGTGAGGGGCCTTCTACTTCATACCAGCAAGAGAGGAGTGATGCTCCTAAGTGAGATTGGAAGAAGAAGGAGTGGCTTAAGTGCTACAGATGCAACCAACTAGGACACTTCAAGAGAGACTACAAGGTCAAGTTGCAGCCTGGACATGTTGCAGACAAGGAGGAGGCTGTGTCCAGTGCTGAGGAAGCTGAATGGGGAAGTGCTTTCATGACGGGCACATGTGTCTGTTCCTTGTCAACCATCGACTACCAAGATGACTAGATCGTGGAATCAGGGTGTGGTCACCACCACACTGGGGATGAGTCAAAGTTCTCTTTGCGGACATTCTCAGGTAACAAAGCTATCATAACCGCTGATGATACTGTTCATGCAGTAGAGAAGGAGGGTGTAGTTTTTTGGGTTGTGATAATGATCCACTCATGTTAAGGAGTGTCTATCACATACCGGGCATGAAGAAGAACGTCTTCTCTGTGACCAATGCGGTGGATGCGGACTATCACATTCTATTTGGTCCAACAGAAGTGAAGTTTCTCCGCAACGTACCAACGGTTAAGGCTGACGTTGCTCATGTAGGGATAAGAGTAAGGGACTTTTTTGAGTTATCAACAAGCTCCTATATTGATCGGATAAGAGCCAATGATAGTGTAACTATTTTGTATAAGCGGCTGAAACATGTTGGGATGGACAAGATGAAAGCTATGAAAGTGAAGAGCCTTGTGAAAGGCTTGCCTAAGTTGTCATCTGTCGGTGACAGTCTTGTCTGCGTGGGATGTCAGTATTGAAAGGCTCATCGCCTTCCATTTGACAAGTCATTGACTAGGTGCAAATCACCATTGGAATGTATCCATGGTGATCTGATGGGGCCGACCGTCACAGCTAGCCTTGGAGGCAGCATGTATATGCTGGTCCTGATTGATGACTACTCAAGGTACACTGAGGTGTACTTTATGAAGGAGAGGTCAGATGTGTTCCGGTTGTTTGTGGAGTTCAAGGAGCTGGTGGAGAGCCGGCTTGGTATGCGGATCAAGACTTTGAGAATAGATAATGAAGGTGAGTTTGTTTCAACTGGGTTCTCAAACTTCTACAGGAAGCACGACATTCAAGGGAGCTCACTTGTACCCATACTCTACAACAAAATGGAGTAGCAGAGCGGAAGATCCGTCATCTGACGGAAACCTCTAAGTGTTGGCTTTATTCTAAAGTCATTCCAAGGTCCTTTTTGGGCAGAAGGAATGGCAGGTGCATCTTATGTCATCAATCAGATGCCTTTGAGTCCGATCAACATGAAGTCTCCCTTTGAGATGATGTTCAAGGAGAAGCCCAGCATTTGACACCTTCGGGTGTTTGGATCTACCTGCTACGTACACATCCCAGATGCTCCGAGGACACAACTGGACGCAAAGATAAGGAAGCTTGTCTTTGTGGGCTATGATGAGCAGAAGAAGGGGTGGAAATTTATGGATCCAGTGACGAAGAAGTTCATGGTTTCGAGAGACGTGGTCTTCGACAAGCTGAAGTAATATGGAGGTGGCTCCTCTATGGAGCTACAGAAGAGCAAGTCAGATGGAGAGCATGGGGAGGCTGCTAAGGATATTCTAGTGGAGCTGCCTGTATCACCAGGAGCTCCAGGTATTTCTAGCTCTTGGGCGGAGGCTTCTAGTTCAGGAAGTAGGGGGAGCATTGCTCCAAGTTTGCCTGGGAATAGAGCTGATTCAGAAGAAGCAGCTGAGGTGGTTAGTAAGGGTCAGACCCTTCGGAGATCGAAGAGGACCATCAAATCACTGTCTCATTATAGCGAAGGAAACACGTTGAGCTTGATCTCTTGTTTCTTCGCAGGACCTCTGGATGAGCGAGAGTCTTCTAGATTTGAAGACGCTACTGGGGTCAAGGAGTGGGAAGATGTCATAGATGAGGAGATGGCTGCCATCAGGAAGAATGAGACTTGGGACATTGTGCCCAAGGTCGATGGCATTACTCTGGTGACATGCAGTTGGGTCTACAAGCTGAAAAAGAAGGCAGATTGGAGCAACGAGCGGTATAAGGCTCGCCTTGTAGCTCGAGATTTTTCTCAGCAGTATGAAGCAGACTATGAAGAGATGTTCAGTCCTCTGGCGAAGATGACTTCAGTTCGGGTGGTGATGGCTTTGGCGGCTTGCCAGGGCTGGAAGATGTGCCAGCTAGACGTAAAGAATGTCTTTCTTTACTGGGAGATCAATAAAGACATCTTTATGGTTCAGCCGTCTGGATACGTGTAACACCCCATTTCTCCTGAAAGTTCAATCTCTGGTGGTTACCGATCGACGAATTCTAGGCAGTTCGATGAACATTGAAGGTCATTCGATGAATTTGAGGCAGTTCAATGAACTCGGGGGAATTCGACGAACTCGAGGCCGGTCAACGAACGTTTAAGGACATTCGACAAACGTCGAAGGTCGTTCGACGAATGTGAAGGCCGTTTGTCGAGCTCTGTCCATTCGACGAATGTTTGGCTGTGTTGTGGAGCTGTTCGACGAACGTCGAAGGCCGTTCGACGAACGTCGAAGGCCGTTCGATGAATGTGAAGGCCATTCGTCGAGATCTGTCCGTTTGATGAAATTTTGGCCGAGCTGTGAAGGCGTTCGACGAAAGTCGAAGGCTTTTCGTGGAGTTTCAAAACCTGATTTCCTAGCCCTCCGATTTCACTTCATAACTGATCCCAGGGCCCAGGATCCTCTGCCCAAGGGGCTTAAGAAGGGCTGAGTGGAATTTCTCCCTCATTTTCTTGTCTCTTTTCTGGGTGAAGGTTAGGGTTTGGGAGTTGGAAAGTGGAGGAGGAAGGAGTGCTTTCTCAGGCATTGACGGAGCTTTAGACCTCCGTTTGATGTTTCGAGGCCAGATCCGTGGAGAGGATGTGGAGGCGCTCATTTTCAGCCGTGCAAAGCAAGGTTTCATGTCAAGGAAGAGGAGTCGAAAGGTAACGACACTTCTCCTCTCGGTTTTAGGATGCGTGCATGACATCTATTATTTTTCTTGCTTTCTTTCAAGCATTCTAGGCACCGGATCTTTCAAGTGAGAGGGATTCGGGTTGCCATGGTTCAAGAGGAGTCATCGGGTCGATTCTGTCTGACTCGGTGATGTTGTATTGCAGGATTTTGTAGAAATACGTTGGCAGCAAGATGCCTTCTGTAAAGATGTTTTTCCCCTTCTCGTGTGAGTACGTGCGGCCGGAACTGGACCGAGTGGAAATTAGAGTACACGCGGGGGCACGGGGATGGTACGATATCAATGTTGGAATAAGATGGGAAAGACATGGGATTGTGATGTGACAAGGCTGGTTTGTCTCTATGGTCGGCTGGCTAGCCAGTGACGTTGCAAGGTCATGTGTGGAGAGTGTCCCGGTGAAACAAGTCCCATTTTGTGGAACTAACGAGAACGCCAAGCTTATGACATGCCCGGATGATCCCAGCTGGGTCCCGCTGGGTCTCCTTCGGTGGACTTGGTCCCGATATTAGAGCCAGACCTGGGTCGTCGCGAACGGGTGGGGTCCAACAAGTGTTCTTAGCATCAGTTTGTTTGAATGGCAGAACCCTGACGTGAGAAGTCAAAGTTTGTAGACAAGCATGGGGTTTGAGACCCATGAGCGGGTGGGGCTGAGACAGGAGTTCCGTGTGGTAGCTTGTATGTCGTTGGGGGAAATTAGAGTACCCTTGTGTTTGTGGCTTGAATGCCGATGGGGAAATTGGAAGTACTCAATGTGATGATGTGTTAGAAGCACACGCTTTAGGGTGTCTTTAGTGAAACCCAGGATTGTATTCATGCTGCATTGTAGCCCCTTTATATTACTTGTTCAACTTAGAAACATGTTTGTTGCTTGAGACATCCAAACCTGCTTTATAGCTTTACATGTTATTATATATTGCACACGAAGTGCTGACCTGCAGGGTGATGGAGTACCCCGATGTCCGTTAGGGACGGCCGAGAGGAGATGTGTTGGTTACACAGTTGAGGTCGGCCTTTGCTGACCGACGTTATAACCAATTTTTTCAGGGCAATGATCGCAAGCAGGAGCAAGCTCACCGACCAGAAAAGCTTAACCCTCATGAAGTGGACTTCCTTTTATTTACATATATTTTGATTGAATTATATGCTTCATGTAATGTAATCCATCTTGCAAGCCGAGGTAGCCTAGGAGTACATATGCCCGTACTATTGTTTAATATTGTTGCAGTTTTGGACTTATGATGTGTAAGGCCTTAAGTCCATTTTGATACTCTTGACTTGTGGTGGATAACTTCTAGTTTTGGTTGTATGTTTCCGCTGTTGACGTCTGAGTTTTGAGTTTGGGTAGTTTATATATCATCTTATAATACCGAAGCTGTGAAGTCTGTACGTTGTGCGCCCCCGGTCGGACCCATATTATACGGTCATTATATGGGAGGTGTTACAATACGTGTCTGAAGATCATCCAGGACACGTCTACAAACTCCAGAAGATCATTTATGGTTTAAAGCAGGCTCTGAGGGTATGATATGGGAAGATCACAGAGTACCTCCAGTTCTGCGGATATTCTGCTTCAGATTCAGACTCGAGTCTATTCATCAAGAAAAGGTGGAGCTTCAAGTCTTGGTACTGCTGTACGTGGACGATATGATCGTCACAGGGAACTCTAAAGAGAAGGTGGATAGGATCAGGGTAGATCTAGCCATTCGATTCGAGATGAAGGACTTGGGTGAGCTCCACCGCTTCCTTGGACTCGAGGTCGAGAGGAAAGAGAATGTCATACTTGTTTCCCAAAAAGGGCTATGCGGGAAGGGAAGAGTTGCTCTACTCCTCTTGAGGTTGGCATCAAGCTTCGACAAGATGAGGGGAGGATACTTCCAGATCTGAAAGTGCAGCTAGATCTGATATACTCTAGAGGGGGGTGAATAAAGTATATGGTGCTTTGAAACTTTTTACAACAATTGTTGTAATAAGAGTGAGCAGGGAAGCAGTATTAAATATAATCACAGAACTAAGTTAATGAAAAGCTAATCATAGAAAAATCAAGGCCAGAAACAAACATAAAAACAAGCAAAACCAGAAGACACAAGGAAATATAGTGGTTCCCCTAAACTTGGGTACATCCACTCTTCTACCACCCTAGGTAGGAATCCACTGCAGGATGAGTTGATCAGGTGTCCTGGGCACCAATGAGCTTTTGATAAGGTGCTCAAAAACCAAAGCAGATTTTTTGATCAGGTGTCTTGCCACCAATGAGCTTTTGACAAGGTGCTCAAAAACCAAGCTCAAACTTTTGAAGGGAGTTTGAGAAACCATTTACAGAGAGGGGGTGAGAGAGTGATGGAAGTCTTCTCCTTCTCAAACAACTGAGAAGACTATGTGGATTGTTGATGTCAAAGCTTCCCCTGAATCCTTGAGATCTTCAGGAAGAAAAGCTTTGCTGAGGGTGATAGGCCTTCAAAGATTGAACTCCAGCAATAGATGATTTCAGCAATAGCTGAAATGTTGAATGTCTGGAGTCTGGAAATATGTTGGCCTTGAACACTTGAAAACTAGTGAGATCTGAAGATTTGAGAAAGCTTGATCTCCTTGGATGTGTGTTCTTGAGAATTCCTTGAGACAGAATATTTTTGAATGTATCTCTGTAATTTGTGTGTCTCTCTCTATATTAGAGATTCAAAAAAAAATTCATGTCTTTTATTCTCTAGTACTGAATAAAACATTCTCTGAGAAGAATAACCGTTGGTCTGCATTAATTTCATCCTTAATTGCAAAATCTCTTCTGGAGGAAAGTCCATAGAAATATTCCTTGAAACTTGGTCCAGAAATGAATGAAAACGGCTAGGAAATCTCTGAATTAATTGCAGAATAACTCATTAACTGATTTGAATTTGAATCTAGAAACATCCTTGAAGTTATCTGAAATCGTCGAACTGAGCTCTGCTATCGTCGAGCTGAGCTCAGCGATCTAGAAATATACAACAACAAGCTATCGTCGATCTGAGCTCAAAGATCGTCGAACTGAGCTCAGAGATAAAGATCCAAAGCAGAGTCAAAATCGTCGACCTGAGCTCACCGATCGTCGAACTGAGTTCGACGATATAATGAAGTTGAGCTCAGCGATCGTCGAATGGAGTTCGACGATCTGTCGAAGTTGAGCTAGACGATCGTCGATCGGAGTTCGACGAATCGTCGTGCTGAGCTCGACGATATGACTTAGTCTCCAAACAGAAAATCTTGGTCTTCAGGGCAGCTTCAAAACCTAGACTTCTAACTCTTAGAATCAATTCTAATTGACCTTTTAAGCTATACAGGAGGTCAAGCATTGATTCCTAGAGACATAGTGATCCTGACCCAAATTAGTAATAGGGTGTTCCAACAATCTCCCCCTATTTGGGTTAGGATTACTATTTACAAACTTTGGAAAAATTTAAATAACAACATACAAGCAGCAAAACAGAAAAACAACAAGCTAGACATTGCAGAACCACAGAGATATATAGCATCCAGATAGAAATCAGAAATCACAGAGAATGTCACCTTACATTATCATTTCTTTTCTTTGCCCTTAACAAGTTTGATCTCTCTGTTAGGATTGAGGGCTTCTTTGTTTGATCTGGTATCATCTGCTGCTCCTAAATATGTTTGCTTTTTAGGCCTGGGAACCACAGCTTCAGGATGTAATTCCATATACCTGTCAGCATCAAAGAACTTGCTTGATGCATATCTTTCTAGCTCTTTCTGTCTCTGTTCAGACATTGTTGAGATGTTGGAGGAATCTTTTCCTTGCTCTCTAGCCTTTTTGATCTGATCCAGTGCAGCTAGTTCCTTTAATCTTGCAGCCCAGGCAGCTGGATTGTTCTCAGGATCCTCAAAAGGTACAGGAGGCTCATATCTGTTAGAGGGATTGTCTTGAGGAGGCCTGGAAGACACAGATTCTTTCAGCTTATAAGGGAAAGGACCAGATGTTGTATCAGTTGAAATTTGTCCTCCCCTAGAATATGAGTGTTGCCTTGAGTACCCTTTGGAGTAGACTTGGAGATCTCTTTGATTTCCTCTGTATCCTCCTCTCCTGGATTGAGATCCCCTAGATTGGCTTCCCCTATTATAAGATCTAGCATGAGGCTGATAGGGGGCCTGACTTCTGGCTGGGGGTTGAGCTGCAGAGCTTCCACCTGCACCTGCATCAGGAGGAGGTGGTGGAGGAGGATGAGAGTGTTGGAATTGAGAGGAACCCTTTTCATATTTTCTCTTCTTTTTCATTGCCTTCAGCTGATTCTTGGAGTACTGCATCCAGTGCTCAGTAATAGGGCAGTCATGTAGAATGTAGTATGTGATATCATTGTTGTCTTTGACTTTGGCAGGAGGTACTCTCTTCATAGCTTTGCTCCTTGCCTTTCTTTTCCTAGCAATGGTAGCAGAAGAGTCATCAGAGTCTGTTCTAAATTCATCACTTTAAGAACTTTGGTCATCATAAAGAGCATCTATTTTCTTCATCAAGTCCTTCTTGAGCTGTACAGAAGCAGATGAGGCAACAGATGGTGCAGCAGCAGGTGTTGAAGTAGTAACAGCAGTAGATACAGTAGAAGCAGTAACAACAGCAGCAACAGATACTGGAGAAGTGACAACAGCAGTAACAATAGATTCACTAACAACAGCATCAACATCAGGAATATCATCAAAAACTGCAGAAGGCTCAAATTCATGTGCCGCTGAGATAAGAATTTCCTTGGAAATTGGCTCAACAGTAATGACAGAAACTTCAGCAGCAGTATCATCATTTTCAGCAGCAGTAGAGGCAACAATATCAGAAGCAACAATAATGCTTTCTTCAGAAGAAGCAGCAGCATATACTGAGTTGGCAAAGGAGGTGATAATACTTGGGTCACAGCAAGAGAATGGCACAAGTGCCTTGGATAGATCCTCTGGAGGCTGGACAGCATTGACCTCTGGCAGACAGCTGAAGTAAAACTGATCAAAATTTGATAGCAAAGACCTGAGGTCTATTGCAAGGACTACCGCAGGAGGAATTTGTGCTTGAGGCACATCAACAGCAGCAAGAGCAGGAGCTGAAGAAGCAGCAATAACAGCAGCAGCAGCAGCAGCAGACAGGCTTACAGACACAGCAGCAGCAGCATCAGCAGCATGAAGGCTCACTTCATAGGGCATCTCCCCCTGCCTGGATTCAGACAAGTCTGGATCAAGGCACACTGCTGTAGGGGCTGCCTGAGGGAGTAGGGAGGAGCGCCTGGCAGAGAGGGCTGCCACTGACATGTGTAATGGAGCCAAGGAGGTCTCCAACAAAAGAGAGAGCCTGGGGGCAAGCAACTCATACAGCCTGTCAGCAAGGGCTGGAAGGTCTACTTGCTCAAGGGTGACTGGAGCAGAGGTAGAAGATAGAGGAGCAGCTGATGGTGAGGGTAGTGGAGAGCTGGGGAATGTTGGAAGGGATGGCTGAGGTGTTGGTAAGGTGGAAATGGAGGACAGTGGGATGGAGATAGATGGGGTGAAAGTGGGTTGGTCAATGATTTGGTGTAGAAGGTCTTGAAAGGAAGTGGAGGATGAGGGTAGCTCAGGAGGAGAGGATGGTGAATCATCCATAAAGGAATCATCAATGAGGGTGAAGGATGGAATGGAGGGTGATGAAGTGACATCTGGTGGAGGGTAGGAGAATAATGGATGGAAGTGGTCTTCTGGTGTTGGAAGAATAGGTACTGGAGATGGGGTGGATGTTGGAGAGGGGCTGGATATGATGATGGTGGATGGAGCTGGAATGGTAGATGGTATGGGAAGGGATGGAATTGGAGGAGGAGGAGAGGCAACAACAGCAGGCAGGTCATCTGCAGGGGCAGAGACCTGTGGGGTAGTGACTCTGAGAGTCCTTGTGCCTGAAGGAGTGCTGGAGGAGGGCCTGCTGGGCTTACTGATTTGTTTGTCCCATTTTTCAAAGAGGGCACAAGACAGTCTCTTGGAAGCATTTATATGAATTCCAGAGGAGACCAGCAAAGCAGGGCACCTGTGGTGCAGAAACACCCCAATGATCCTTCCAAAGTTCACAAAACTTTTGTTTATCTTCTTCTTGATAAGGTCAAAGAAGACTTCTCCCCAATTCAGATTTTTCTTATCTACAAGGGCTCCCATGAGGCAGAGCTGATACCTTGAGATTGTATCATGGGCAGAGTGCTTAGCTAGTAGCACTTTACCAACAACATCTGCCATGAATCTGTATTTCACAGAAAGGTTCCTTTTGAATAGCTTGCTAGGATTGGCCTCTGAATGACCCATTCTGGCAAGCAATTCAATATACTCTTCTCCAGACAGGTCAACAGTATCTTCACCATTTCTCAACTCAAAAACTTCTGTTAAAATTGCTGGGGTTAAGGGTACCTGAGTTCCAGATATAGACCCAACAATGGTGTTGTTATCTTGATTGTGGGCAGTATAGACCCATTCCTTTATCTCATCAGATGCCAGCTTGATCCTTGTGGTCATAATGGCAGTCAGGTTCTGGTCTTTGAATAATCCCAAAATATCTTGAAAAGCCTGGTCAGTTGTGCTGAAGGATTTCATGTCAATATCGAAACCAGCATCAAACTTCATGGCAGCTAAAACGGCAACAGACACAGCCATAGGTACCTGCAAAAATTCAACAAACAAAACGACCAAGTGCAGAACTATTTGGAGGGAAAGAAAATTCTTGCAGAGAAATCGAAAGCGCAAAGGAGAACGACGGCGAAAAATGAATTTTATATTAGGGCTCGACGCAGAATTGGAAAGATCGTTGAACTCAGTTCGACGATCGAGGCTTCTAAAGGAATCTGAAGAGTCTGCAACATCGTCGATCTCCGTTCGACGATATTGGAGAGCGTCGAGCTCCGTTCGACGATCGTTCAGAGAACAAAATCGTCGAGTGCCGTTCGACAATCGTTGACCGGAAGAGATAGTTCATACTATCTGAGAGACGCTGAACTCAGGTCGACGATTTTGGAAATCGTCGATCTCCGTTCGACGATCTTGGGGCAAATCGTCGAGCGCAGTTCAGAGATCAGAAAAACTCTAGACACTAAGACAAATCAGGATTTTTGCCTAGTCTTGGTCAATTTTTAACCTTTCAAAATCTTGGATATTATTAAAGATTTCCTCAATCTAACATTCCTAACTGATTTAGGAAGAAGGTGTGTTTCTTTTCATCCAATGGCTTGGTGAAAATATCTCCCCTTTGTAAATCAGTTGGGATATATTGTAGTTCAATTTTATTCTTTTCAACATTATCCCTTAAGAAATGATGCCTAATCTCTATGTGTTTTGTCCTACTATGGAGGACTAGATTTTGAGCTATAGAAATAGCACTAGTGTTGTCACAAAAGATTTTAGACTTCTCTAAGTTGTAGCCATAGTCTAGGAGTTGGTTTTGAATCCACAAGATTTGTGAACAACAACTGCCTGCAGCCATATATTCAGCTTCAGCAGTTAAAGTTGACACAGAAGTTTGTTTCTTACAAAACCAGGAGACAAGTCTGTCACCAAGGAACTGACAAGTTCCACTGGTGCTTTTCCTGTCAATTCTGCATCCAGCATAATCAGCATCAGAGAATCCAGTTAAATCAAATGCTGAATCTTTTGGATACCAGAGACCTAGATTTGGACAACTTTTAACATACCTGAGAATCCTCTTTACTAGTGTTAGATGTGACTCTGTAGGGCTTACTTGGAACCTAGCACATATACATGTAGCAAACATTATATCTGGTCTACTAGCTGTAAGATACAGTAAAGAGCCAATCATTGCTCTATATGTTATCTGATCAACAGGTTTCCCATGTTCATCAGCATCCAATACAACATTAGTAGGCATGGGTGTTTTCATACAAGATGCTTCAGACATACCAAATTTCTTAACCAATTCATTTGCATACTTGGTTTGAGAAATGAAGATGCCTTCAGCATGCTGTTTGACTTGCAATCCTAGGAAGAAGGATAGCTCACCCATGCTACTCATCTCAAATTTAAAATGCATCAAGTTAGAAAACCTTCTGCACAATTTGGAGTCAGTAGAGCCAAAAATAATATCGTCTACATAAATTTGTACTAGTAGGGTATGAGACTTATGGGTTCTAATGAAAAGAGTTTGGTCTACTCTACCCCTTATAAAACCATTTTACAAGAGAAAGAATGCTAGGGTCTCATACCATGCTCTAGGAGCTTGCTTGAGACCATATAATGCTTTATTCAATCTAAAAACATAATCAGGAAAAGTAGGAGAGATAAAACCTGGAGGTTGTCTGACATAAACTTCCTCTTTGATGTCTCCATTTAGAAATGCACTTTTGACATCCATATGATATACCTTGAAGCCTTTATGTGTTGCATAAGCTAAGAATATTCTGATGGCTTCTAATCTTGCAACTGGTGCAAAGGTCTGGTCGTAGTCGATTCCTTCTTCTTGAGAGTATCCCTGAGCAACTAGCCTTGCCTTGTTCCTTATAATTACTCCTTGATCATCCAATTTGTTTCTGAATACCCATTTTGTTCCAATAATGGAATGATCCTTAGGCTTTGGCACTAGTTCCCATACTTTGTTTCTCTCAAATTGATGCAACTCTTCTTGCATTGCAATGATCCAGTGTGGATCTTGCTCTGCATCTTGAATGGACTGAGGTTCAATTTGAGATAGGAAGCAGGTGTGCAACAGGTTTTGGTTGACCTGATTTCTGGTTTCCACACCAGCTGAGATGTCTCCAATTATTTGGGAAATTGGATGGTCTCTTGATGTTACTAAATCAACATGGGGTGTTGATTGTTCGCCAACTTGTGTTGTTGTTTCCTCTTGTGGTACAACAACTGACTCTTCAAGTTGTTCTTCAAGTTGTTCTTCAATATGTTGAGCATTTACTTCATCTTCACTGCTTTCATCCTCTTGAGTAACCTGTAACTTGTTCAGGTCTTCAACTAGAGAATGTTCCTGCAAGGGTTCTATGGTAGAAAAGATCTTCTCCTTGAAAGACATGTTAGATTCATCAAATGAAATGTGAACAGATTCCTCAATTTTTAAAGATGATTTATTATAGACCCTATAAGCCTTGCTGATCATGGAGTATCCCAGAAACACTCCTTCATTAGCTTTGGCCTGAAATTTTGCTAAATATTTCTTGTCATTATTATGAATATAACAAATACAACCAAAGACTCTAAAATAGTCAACTTTAGGTTTCTTCCCTTTGAGTAATTCATAGGGAGTCTTTCCCTTTAGTTTATGTATCAGACTTCTATTCAGCACATAGTTGGAGGTGTTCACTGCCTCTGCCCAAAAGGATAGAGGAAGGTGAGCATCTGACAATAATGTAGTGACAGATTCAATAAGGGTTCTATTTTTCCTTTCAGCTACCCCATTTTGTTGAGGAGTTCTAGGAGCTGAGAAAGTATGCCTGATCCCTTCACTCTGACAGAACTCTTGCATAAGAAGAGAATCAAACTCTGTCCCATGATCACTTCTGATCAGGGCAATGTGAGTATTGAACTCAATCTGTATACATTTGAGAAACTCTGTCAGATACTTAAAGTTATCAGACTTCTTCCTTAGAAAGAACACCCAAGTGAATCTAGAGAAGCCATCTACAACTAATAAAGTGTATGATTTCCCTTCTAGGCTTTGTACTGTGATGGGTCCAAAAAGATCCATGTGTAACAGATACAATATCCTAGGTGAATCACTCTTATTAAGTGACTTAAAGCTGTTTTTAGTTTGCTTACCTAATTGACAAGCCCTGCAGAGTCCTTCCTTCTTGTAGGGGCCAGAAGGTAGTCCTCTAACAAGGTTGTCCTTGGATAGCCTAGCAATAGTTCTAAGGTTTAGGTGTCCTAATCTTTTATGCCATAAAATATTTGGTCTACAGACAGAATTGAACAAGCAGATATCTACATCAGTTGAAAGAAAATCTACTAGATAGATGTTACCTTTTCTTTTACCTGTCAACACAGTTGTGTTGTCCTCTGACTTGATTTTGCATAAGGCTTTGCTGAAGGTCACCTAGTAGCCTTCATCACACAGCTGACTGATGCTAATTAGGTTGTGCTTCAGTCCTTCCACATAAGCTACCTTCTTGAAAGTTACTGATCCAATCTGGACTGCACCATATCATTTATTCTGTCCAAAGTTTGAATCACCAAAGATAACTTTGGGTCCAAGCTTGGCTCTGAAGGATGTGAGGTTGTTCTTGTTCCCTGTCATGTGCTTAGAGCACCCACTATCCAAGTAACATTGCTGGTTAGATGTTGGATAGGTCTTCACCTGCACATAAGACAATTCATTTGTTTTTGACCCAGTTTACCTTGGGCCTAGGTTGATAACCTTTAAATTCTGAAATGAAAGACATCCCAGGTTGACTCTTATATCCTTCAGGATGATATCTCCTTGGAGGTATAATCCATTCAGTATAAGGGTTAAAGATTTGGGATGAAGGACCCTTAGGATTCAATTTTGATTTGCTTTTGAAAAATTTTCCAGAGCTCTGACCTCTGTTCGACGATCTTGGAGCTGCGTACGACGATCTTGGGTCAGATCGTCGAGCTCCGTTCGACGGTCGACTATGGCTGAGGTCAGGTATTTGAGATCGTCGACCTGCGTTCGACGACTTTGGCTGAGATCGTCGATCTGCGTTTGACGATTTTGCCTGAGATCGTCGATCTGCGTTCGGCGATCGTCGATCTCCGTTTGGCGATCGTCGAGCTCCGTTTGACTATTTCTGCTGGGACTTAGTTTTCTGGGGCAGATCAGAATTTTTCCTAGCAACCTCTACAACTCCCTTTCTTTTGTCAGAAATGAATTTGATTGGAGTTGTTAGAACTATGGGTTGGCTGGATGAAGCACCCAAGCCCAGTGTACTATTGAATCTAGAGTTCACTGTGCTTGTGATGTCCATCAGCTTGATGCTTCTCCCATTAAGGGATTCTTCAAGCTTCTTGGCCTCAGAGAGCTCACTTTTCAGTGAAGCTATCTGTTCCCTACAACACTCCAACTCCTGAGAGAGTTTGAGGTTTTCTGACTTTAAAGTATTGTGTTCAGATAATTGATTTCTGAGAGAGATAATTTCTTTCTCATACTTTAGCAGGTCTAAACACAGTGCTTTAAATTCAGATTTAAAATCCTCTGAACTAAAATCAAAAGAACCAATTACCTGATCTTCTTCAGGTTGAGTCTCTGAGTCTGACTCTGACTCCTCTTCTTCTGAATTGTGCTGTGAGGCATTGATTGCCATCATGCAGAACTCCTTCTCTTCTGCATCATCCTCATCATCACTGGAGCTGGATGAGGCTTCTGACTCTTCTTTAGTCTCACTCCAGGATTCAGCAACAAACCCCTTTCTTGTATGTTTGTTTTTGCTTGATGAGGGTTTGTCATTGTCATTCCTCTTGGAGTCTTTCTCCTTTCTTCTTTCTTTCCTGTCCCTTCTGTCCATGTTTTTGTTTTCTGGACAGTCAGGAACTATGTGCCCTGGTTTCCTGCAACCAAAGTAAATAATGTCTTTATTATTATTATTAATGGACTTGTTATATCTTAGCTTATCATGTTCCTTGTATGATCTCCTTCTGAAGTCCTTTTTGGCCATCTTATAAAATCTTTTGGCCAACAAACTGAGTAGTTCATCATTACCTGTGGCTTTGTCTTCAGGCAGATCTTCAGTTGCCTTGAAGGCTATGGTCTTCTCTTTTCTTGTGGATGGTGAGGCAGCCTTCTGTTCTTCTTCTCTATTTTTGATGAGTAGCTCATAAGATTTGATCTTACCCAATAGAGCTTCAGTAGTGATCTCATTCAGACTTCTGGCATCCATAATTGGCCAGATTCTTGAATCCCAAGTGCTAGAGAAGCACATTAGGATCTTGTCATTGAGTTCAGTTAGAGAGATCTCTTTGTCCAATGTCCTGAGTTCACTGACAATTAGACTTAGCCTGTTGTATATATCTCCCACTGACTCAGTTTCTCCCTTCTTGAAATTCTCATATTGAGATATGAGGTGGGATCTCCTATCCTTTCTCTCATCAGCTGAGCCTGAGACTATTTCTGAGAGTTTGTCCCAAATTTTCTTTGCTGAATTGCATTCAGCCACCTTTTGAAATATGTCATCAGACATTGTCTGGGCCAAGATGTTCATAGCCTTGGCATCAGCTACCTTCCATCTCTTGATATCAACATCTGTTCCTGATGGAGGTGGAACAACATTTGTACTGCTGTTCTCTGGGGGTCTTGGACACACTGTCAAAATAGAGTTAAAGATATCTTCGTCAATAGAATTCATGTACAGTCTGATCCTTGCTTTCCAAAGTGCAAACTTGGATAGATTGCACACTGGAGGTCTGGTGCTAGCATAATCTTTGTTTTGGGCCATGATTTGTGAAAACAAAATCTAATAATAAAATACAAAAGAGAACAGATCTAACTTGGGATCTTTGAGTTCAGGTGTTAGCCTGTACAACAAATAAGGTATGGTATGTTTAACCAACCTGGCTTTGATACCAATTGAAAGTGCAGCTATATCTGATATACTCTAGAGGGGGGGGGGGGTGAATAGAGTATATGGTGCTTTTAAACTTTTTACAACAATTGTTGTAATAAGAGTGAGCAGGGAAGCAGTATTAAATCTAATCACAGAACTAAGTTAATGAAAAGCTAATCACAGAAAAATCAAGGCCAGAAACAAACATAAAAACAAGCAAAACCAGAAGACACAAGGAAATATAGTGGTTCCCCTAAACTTGGGTACATCCACTCTCCTACCACCCTAGGTAGGAATCCACTGTATGATGAGTTGATCAGGTGTCCTGGGCACCAATGAGCTTTTGATAAGGTGCTCAAAAACCAAAGCAGATTTTTTGATCATGTGTCTTGCCACCAATGAGCTTTTGACAAGGTGCTCAAAAACCAAGCTCAAACTTTTGAAGGGAGTTTGAGAAACCCTTTACAGAGAGGGGGTGAGAGAGTGATGGAAGTCTTCTCTTTCTCAAACAACTGAGAAGACTATATGGATTGTTGATGTCAAAGCTCCCCCTGAATCCTTGAGATCTTCAGGAAGAAAAGCTTTGCTGAGGGTGATAGACCTTCAAAGATTGAACTCCAGCAATAGATGATTTCAGCAATAGCTAAAATGTTGAATGTATGGTGTCTGGAAATATGTTGGCCTTGAACACTTGAAAACTAGGGAGATCTGAAGATTTGAGAAAGCTTGATCTCCTTGGATGTGTGTTCTTGAGAATTCCTTGAGACAGAATATTTTTGAATGTATCTCTGTAATCTGTGTGTCTCTCTCTGTATTAGAGATTCAAAAAAAAATTCCTGTCTTTTATTCTCTGGTACTGAATAAAACATTCTCTGAGAAGAATAGCCGTTGGTCTGCATTAATTGCATCCTTAATTGCAAAATCTCTTCTGGAGGAAAGTCCATAGAAATATTCCTTGAAACTTGGTCCAGAAATGAATGAAAATGGCTAGGAAATCTCTGAATTAATTGCAGAATAACTCATTAACTGATTTGAATTTGAATCTAGAAACATCCTTGAAGTTATCTGAAATCGTCGAACTGAGCTCTGCTATCGTCGAGCTGAGCTCAGTGATCTAGAAATATACAGCAGCAAGCTATCGTCGATCTGAGCTCAAAGATCGTCGAACTGAGCTCAAAGATAAAGATCCAAAGCAGAGTCAAAATCGTCGACCTGAGCTCACCGATCGTCGAACTGAGTTCGACGATATAATGAAGTTGAGCTCAGCGATCGTCGAATGGAGTTCGACGATCTGTCGAAGTTGAGCTAGACGATCGTCGATCGGAGTTCGACGAATCGTCGTGCTGAGCTCGACGATATGACTTAGTCTCCAAACAGAAAATCTTGGTCTTCAGGGCAGCTTCCAAACCTAGACTTCTAACCCTTAGACTCAATTCTAATTGACCTTTTAAGCTATACAGGAGGTCAAGCATTGATTCCTAGAGACATAGTGATCCTGACCCAAATTAGTAATAGAGTGTTCCAACAAGATCGTCTAGTATTTCGTGCTCTAGTGGGGAACCTTATCTATTTGACGACTACGAAGCCAGGCATTACATATGTTGTAGGCCGAGTAAGTCGGTATATGGCGGAACCTCAAAAGCCTCATCTGATGGCGACAAGGAGCATTCTGAAGTATTTGAAGTCTACTTCCGACTTGGGGCTCCTTTATGGGAGAGATACAAGATTCAACCTGCATGGCTATACAGATGCCGATTATGTAGGAGATTCAGACGATCGGAAGTCAACTTCCAATTTTGTCTTCACATGTGGATCAACAGGGATTTCATGGTGCATCAAGAAGCAAGATTCGGTGTCCATCTCTACTATGGAAGCAGAATACATGGCTTCAGCCTTGGCAGCTTGAGACGCCATCTAGCTTAGGAGGCTAGTAGAGGACGTCCATGAAGAAGTGCACGGTCCTACTCTGCTATGAGGTGACAATGAGAGTGCCATGAAACTGGTTAATAATCCAGTTTGTCACACGCGGACCTAGCACATTTAGATTGAGCACCATTTTATTCAGGAGAAGGTGTTGGAGGGGTCTCTTGTAGTTGGACATGTGCAGAACTAGGACAACATCGCAGACAACTTCACGAAGCCGCTGTCGAAGGGGCCATTTACTCGGTTACAAGGGTTGCTAGGGCTGGTCTCCACTTCTCACTTCAAGGGGAGTGTTGAAATTGTTGAAGTGAAAGTGGTAGCCTGGGCGGGCTGTTTGGGCAGACTGTGCGGATAGTCTCGGCAGTTTCGGTGATCAGTCTCGGCGGTTTGAGCGGACAGAGCTGGCGACTTGCTAGGTCGGCCAGTGTTCCGCGACTTGTTTCCCAGGTTGTTTCGGGCGGATAGGATGGTTATCTTCTCAGTTTCCGAGTTGAGCAACTGGCTCTGGAGTCCGCCGGTTTTGTGCGGACTGGTTTTGTATCCGCTGGTGCTTCGTTCGCACCATGTATGTCTGGTGGTGTGGACATGGTTTGGATTTGGACCAAGTCCGGGTTGGCTTATTCCAAGAGGTCGCGCGACCTACACAAGCTATTTCTCTGTCTGCCGAGCTTGACAGCTGTCTATCTAGTGCGACTTGGCTGCAAGCTCATTTTCTGCGGTCTGGAGCGGTGTCTGCAAGTGGGCGGACTGGGGTGGTACTCGCTGAGTCCGCCGATTTGGCGATCTTGTCTGGCTAGGCTTGGCGGCTTGTCGGAGGCTTGTTTCTGGCGTTGGATATTCTACCTTTGCGGAGTCGCTCTTGGCCAAGTTGTAGCGGTCTGGTGTGTATCCGGAGCCTTTGTGGATACACTTGGTATTTGCACTGGATAGGGTAGTTATCCTATCTTCGAGAGCGGTGATCACACTCTTCTCCGCGCCTATAAATAGGACCCCCCCTGTCACATTAGATGGTACCGAGTGAACAGTAAGTCAACTCGCGAAAAGTTGCTGCGGTTAGGCTTTTATATCCACGTGGTTTGAAGAGTTTTGATCGGTTTGTGCTGTGCAGGTTGTGCGGATAGCGCCGGAGATCCAGGAACTTGGTTCTGACTGCGGTCAGAGACAGTGTGTACTCTGCGGGCAACAACCAATGATTTATAGTAGGTCGCGACTTGCAACTAAGCGGTTTCTCTTCTGCATCTTCTTCCCTGTTCAAATAAGTTGTCCGCTTTTGGGCGGCTTGTTCAGTTCGGTGGCATCAGTCCGCATGTTCTGTCGGCTAGACGACCTCGCTGTCAGGCGGCTTGCAGTTCAGCGGCTAGAGTTCTTCAGCAGCACTGGAATAACAGGTAGTCTACGCGGCTTGTTGCGGTCTTGTGACCAGACGGCTTCAGCGGACTCCTTAACGATTAGCAGTAGAGCCGGCGGTTACTCCTTGAGTGCTTTCTCCATCGGATACATTGACAATAATGTCTCGCCATGAATTCCTCGCTGTGTGAAGATGTTTTTGATTAGTACAAGACTCATGCTCTTCTAGTTGTTTTTTGGCTTGCTTGGGCTCAGTGTGGTTGAGTGTTCCTGTGTCGGGTGTCCCGTTTTCCTCTATCACAAATTTTTTCAGAGGGGGCGGCCTCCCGGGCCGCCCCCTCCTTCGGCTGCTAGTGGGGCCAAAGGGGCAGCCGCCCTGGTTGCCCCTCCTCCGGCCGCCGGTGCGGCCGAGGGGGCGGTCCCCCGGGCCGCACCCTCGCTCGGCCATTCGCATGGCAAAAGGGGCGGACGCCCGAGCTGTCCCTTCCCTTGCTGTCGGCGTAATCGAGGGGGAGGACACCCGGGCCGCCCCCTCGCTTGGCTGCTGGCACGGCCTCCCGGGACGCCCCTTCCTCGGTCATCGGCATGGCCAAGGGTGCGGCCTCCCGGGCCGCCCCATCCTCGGCCGCCCGCACGGCCAATGGGGTGGCCGCCCCAGCCTCCCCTTCCCTCGGCTGCTGATGGCTGCCAGCGACCGCTACTCCCAGGCCGTCGCCGACGGTCCTCCCCTCATCAGCATACTTGGCAGCTAGTTCACCTTCTGCTCGCGGAGTCCCGCTCCCGTCGTCCGATCAATGGGAGCATTCCTGGCCGTCCGATTTACGCGTAACCACCCACTAACCATCGGGTTAGTGGGGGAGGATTTAATTAATATTTTATAATTTATTTAAATGGTCTCCAAATAGCGAAATACACGCATTTAAAATATACTAAAAGTAATTATGATGGTGGTCATGGTGTGCAGATAGTTGCGTAACCACCATAACCACTACCCGGCGCCTATAAATGGAGCCCCAGACCTCCTCTTTTCTCACATTTTTCCTCCGAGTTTTCTTCTTCCTCAGGTTGAAACTCTGTCGAATTCCTCCTACGAGCCACACTCGAGCTACAAGCTAGTCAAGTCAAAGCCACCCGATGAAGCCAAATCTCTCAAGTTTCAAGTGCCCCCCGTAACCGCGAGTTCAAGCGCTCCGCTCTCGCATTCAGAATTGGCAAGCCGCTATCCTAAGACCACCAGCGCGAAGCACAATTTGTAACAACTCTCGGCGTGGCGGCCTGTCGTCCTCCGCATGTTAAGTGCTCTCTCACCCCCAAAGCTGTAACGAGAGGTGGTCTGTCACCCTCGACTACACGAATAAGTTGTAACAACCTGAAGATAGTGGACTTTAACCGGCACAGACCCGGTCACATGATTTTTTACCTAGTTGAGGAGTTTTTCACGTTAAAACTGTTTATATACAATCGACTGACTCTATTGACTGTGTGTGCTCGACCGTTCCGAAAGCTAAGACGGTCCAGGCATTCCGGTCCGACCGGGCCGTCGAGTTAGACCGGAACAAAATATATTTTTTTGACCTATCCTACTTGTTGACGATCTCAAACAATAAGTATCTTTTTGAATACACAATCTACTACATGAATTTAATAGAAGATTGTTATTAGCATTACCAAAGTAGCTATTCGCACTCACAAAAATTTATTTTTTGGAGGCATTTCATGATAACTATCCAAAATCACCAAACTCCCATCCGTCGACTCCTCTCCTCCGATCCCGCTCGCCAAAGCTCGGCGACAGCTTATGGAGAATGGAAACATGGCTGCAGCTTACAACTAGGAGTTCCATGATCGGCATTGACTGAGGCTATCTTTGGCACGGCTTATCGTAGCTTATTTGCTCCGATGAAGTTGGGCAAAAACGTCATTGTCATAGAATGTATGTTTGGTATCACAAATGTTACAAAAAAGAAACTAGTTTGAGGCATAAGATTTTGGCATGACAATGACATTTTTTTCCAACCTCACCAGTGCAAATAAGACGCGATAAGCCAAGCCAAACGTAGCCTTAGAGTGTTTGGGACGGAAGCAAAAAATAGCAGAAAACTCTTGAACGGAGGAAGGAGGTGCAGGCTCAATGAAGAAACTACGACATCATCCCAGAACGTGTTTGAACGGAGAAATGGAAGTCGGTGGCGACACACGTGGATGAAGGATGGGGCAATTCGGCGGGAAGTAGACAACAATGGTGTTGCGGCCGCTTAGTAGAAGGTGGCGTTGTTATATTTGGTTCGGGATCGGTAAATTGAATGTTAAAATTCAACAACCTGTCACTTCTACCACGTTGAATTTTCTTCAGGTGGTCAACGAGATATCCTGATGCCAAATTAATATTCTCAGCACTATCAAGATCACACCTTGATCACGCGAAAAATTCCCTGGAACCTGGAGTGAGCAGGACTTATCTCATCCAAAGCCAGTCAACCAGCAAACACATGCAGCACAAGCATCTTTATTGATTCTCAGCTAACTTCTTTACACAGCGAGACATACATGACGAGACATGCTTCACCAAACAACCACCCAAGGGAAAGCAGAGAACTATAAAAACAAGACAAGAGAAACAAGCCGCGCGGACTAAACCACTAAGCCGTCGGTCTACTGCTACGGAGTCCGCTCAAACCGCCAGGTCGCCAGACCGCAACCCAAGCCGCGCGGACTACACCTTATTCCAATGCTAGCTCTAGCCATCGATCTACAAGCCGCCTGACCGTGAGGTCGCCTAGCCGTCAGACCGCACAAGCTGCGATGCCGAATAGAACAGTCCGCCTGAGGCAGTCGACTTCTTGAACCCCGAACCAAGTAGGCAAAGAGAAGACCGTCTGGTCGCTGTCCGCGACCTGCTGTTTTCCGCCTGTTGCTTAACCACAGAGTCTGCACTGTCCCTGACCGCAATCAGAGCCAAGTCCTGGCTTTCCAGCACTATCCGCACAACCTGCACAGCACAACCCGGTCAACTCAACCAAACCGCGCGGCCACCAAAAAGCAGTCCGCAGCAACCTATGCGGGCTCAAGTTACTGTTCACTTATGCATGAAGGTTACTATCATGTTACTATTCATGATGTGACATGGGTCCTATTTATAGGCACGATGATGAGTGTGGTCACCTCCCTAGCCGATAGGATTACCACCACAACCTGCAGCAAGACTTCTCCGCAGTCCGTGGATACAATCCAGTCTGACGCACCTGTGCAAGATAGCCAACCCGCCTAGCTTCTCCAAGGCCGGACTCCAATCTCCAGTCCTCCTTGTCGCCAAAGGCCAAGCCGCCAAGACATCACAAAGGCCGGACAGCAACACCAGTCCGCCTTATTGCCGAGGGCCAAGCCAGGACCACCACAGCCGGACTCCGCAGCAACAGTCCGCCAATCCGCGGACACAGCACCAGCCTGCTTAACCCGAGCCTGCAACCTCGCCAATAAGGCACCTGACGGACTACGCGGACACCCGGCTTCAGTCCGCACATCCCGAGCCCACGACTTTGCCACAAAGGAACCTGCCGGACTCAGCGGACACGCCGATCTAGTCCGCACATACTGCAGACAGCTCTAGCCTGCATATCCCTGCAGACAACCCAGTCTGCATACCTAGCAGACTTCTTCAGTCCGCGTATCCCGTAGACTACACCAGTCCGCATACCCCAAGTCCATAGCTACACCAGTAAGGCAGCTGCCAGACTCAGCGGACTCCAGCTTCAGTCCGCACACAGTTGCGAACACAACCTCCAGTCCGCTTATCCCCAAACTCGCAACCAAGGCAGATTCACTTCTGCCAAGCTGGACGGACTGAGAAGCAGTCCGCGCTCCACTGCGCGATCTCCCCGGACTGAGCCAAACATGGACTTGGTTCAGACCCAACCAAGTCCACACCACTGGCCACAAGGGCCAGTCCGCACTTACAGGCGGACACTGGATCCAGTCCTCCTGTCCCGGCGAACTCCAGTATCAATCCGCACTAACTGGCGGTCTCCGCGGCTTCCACTTGCCGCTGTACTAGAGCAAGACCAAGGCAACTGCCAAACCGGTCTTTCGAGCTCCAGTTCTTCAGTCCGCTTCATGCCAGACTCTGCGGCTAAAGTTTCTAGCCACCCAGTTACTTTCTGGGATCCAACTACTTGCTGAGCATAAGTCGGCCTGGCTAACCGTCGCTGCTATCCGCGTAGTCCGCGCGAACAGAGCGCCCAGGCCGCTACAGAGCAAACCGTTTACAACATCCCTGCCGACTTAGCAGTCCGCCAACCCTGTCCGCGCGGATAGGTCCACGTGCTCCATTCACCCACTTTCACTTCACAGATTTCAACACTCCCCCTTGAAGTGAGAAGTGGTGAATAACCGTAGCAGCTCCCGTAACCTTGCACCTGATCCCTGTGATAGCATACACGAAGAAATGTCCAAGAAATAGTCTTCTCCACGCATATCATAGACCATGAGGGAGCCCTCCAGCATCTCCCAAAACGAGCCATGCTTCCCTCTGCCTTCTTCTTCAGCTTCAACCTCCACTCATACATCACAGGAGTATCACCAACAACCTTGGGCACAAAAGCCCAAGCCTTGTTACCTCTGAGAGAAGTCACCTCTTCAGTCTTGGTGTCAACCATCTCCTTGATTCTAGTGGAGTCATCACAGCCAGAAGGAACTCGCTCGACCTGAGGGCTAGCAAGGAAACATGGGATCAATCCCGCTGTGTTCCCTTCACTATATCGAGATGGTGGCTTACTGATCCTCTTCGATCTCCGAAGAACCTGATCACGGCTAACCACCTCCGCTGCTTCTGAACCGGCTCCGTTCCCGGGCAAACCCGGAACAATGCTCCCCTTGCTCCTGAATAAGGCGCCTCGTCACTGGAACCAGGAGCACCTGGAGCAATGCTCCCCCTACTACCTAAAGCAGAAGAGTCCCCTCTTGAACAAGAACTGCCTGGAACATCGCTCCCCCTGTTTCCTGAACCGAAAGCCTCCGCCTTTGAGCCAAAAGTACCTGGAGCATCGCTCCCCCTACTTCCTGACCCCGACGCCTTTGCCCCGAAGCTATAACAACCTGGAGCTCCTGGTGACTCAGGCAGCTCCACTTGAACCTTAGCAGCAACCTCCTTTAGCCCACCATCTGATCTGCTCATCTCTAGCTCCACACAAGAGCTATCCCAATACGACGTCAACTCATCGAAGACAACGTATCTCGACACGACGAGTCTCTTCGTCGCAGGATCCATACACCTCCATCTTCTTCGCTGCTCATCATACCCAACAAAGACTAGCTTCATCTTGAGAGCACCTGGAGAGTGTATGTAGCAGGTAGATCCAAACACCCATAGGTGCTTTACTGAGGGCTTCACTTCGAACATCAGCTCATAAGGAGTCTTCACATAGATCGAATTAAGAGGCATCTGATTAATGACATGAGCAGCACAGGCCATTCCTTCCGCCCGAAGAGCCTTAGGAATGCCTTTACTCTGAAGCCAACACTTGAAGGTCTCCGTCAACCAACGGATCATTCGAGCTGCAATACTACCTTGTTGTGAAGTATGTCCACAAGAAAACTCTTTCCGGATCCCTTGCTTCCTGCAAAAGTTTGAGAACACGGTTGAGCCAAACTCACCACCGATACTTGTCCTCAACTTCTTGATCCTCAGGCCAAGTTGGCCTTCCACAAGCTTCTTGAACTCCACAAACAAGCGCATCATGTTGAACTTCTTCTTCATGAAGTATATCCAAGTATACCTTGAATAGTCATCAACCAATATCAGCATGAACCTGCTGCCTCCAAGACTGGCGGTGACGGTCAGTCCAACCAGAGCACAATGGACAACCTCCAAAGGTGCTTTACATCTGGATTGTGCCTTATCAACCATAAAGCGATAAGCTTCACTTTGCTGACATCCCACACACCCCTGACCATCGCCATAGGATGACAATCTAGGCAAGCCTCTTATGAGACTTCTTTCCGCCATTGCTTTCAGCTTGTCCATCCCTACATGCCCCAGTCTTTCATGCCAGATAGCTGCACTATCACTGTCCATCCGATCAACACCAGAACTTGTTGAAGACCCAGCAAAGTTCTTCTCCTTGCCTCCAACATGAGGTACGTTCGCCGAGAGCAAGGTAACCTTGCACTCTTTCCTGAGATGACTATGCTGCTTGCATTTATAGCACCTTGGTCCTTCCTTCCTCTTCCCATCATGCCTAGGAGAAACACTCCTCTCTTGCTGATATGAAGTATAAGGACCATCCTCTGCAACAACCTTCACCTCCTTCCTGAACAACCCATTAAGGGAAGTCCAAACCTCCGCAGCTGACCGACATCCACTGATGTGGTCCAAGAGCTCCGATGAGATCACCTGCTTGAGAATAGACTCCGCTTTCGCATTTGTCTCCTTCCAAGCTCTCATCTCTTCAGCATTGCCAGCAGTAGCCTCTTATCTTTCTGCTCCGCATACAACCTCCCAAAGGTCCTCGCCAAGAAGAAAGTTCTCCATACAAGACTTCCACCTATCAAAGTTCGTCTCTGTAAGGAGATAAATTGCAAGACAACTTGCATCTTCCACTGCCATGGTTCTACCACTGGTTCCTTCTTCAAAGAGTAATGGCCACATCAATTGATCACTGCATATCCACTCCAACCGAGCTCCAAGATCAAGTTCACTGCTCAAGCAACTGAACCTGGCTCTGATACCATGTTAAAATTCAACAACCTGGCACTTCTACAACGTTGAATTTTCTCCAGGTGGTCAACAAGATAGCCTGATGCCAAATTAATATTCTCAATACTATCAAGATCACACCTTGAACACGCGGAAAATTCCCTGGAACCTGGAGTGAGCACAAGCATCTTTATTGATTCACAACTAACTTCTTTACACAACGAGACATACATGGCGAGACATGCTTCACCAAACAACCACCAAAGGGAAAGTAGAGAACTATAAAAACAAGACAAGAGAAACAAGTCGCGCAGACTCAACCACTAAGGTGTCGGTCTACAACTGTGGAGTCCGCTCAAACCGCCAGGTTGCCAGACCGCAACCCAAGATGCGCGGACTATACCTTATTCCAATATTAGCTCTAGCCGCTGATTTGCAAGCCGCCTGACCGCGAGGTCGCCTAGCCGCTAGACCGCACAAGCTGCGATGCCGAATAGAACAGTCCGCCTGAGACAGGCGACATCTTGAACCCCGAACCAAGTTGCCAAAGAGAAGACTGTCTGGTCGCTCCGCGACCTGCTGTTTTCCGCCTGTTGCTTAACCGTAGAGTCTGCACTGTCCCTGACCGCAATCAGAGCCAAGTCTTGGCTTTCCCGCGCTATCCGCACAACCTGCACAACACAACTCGGTCAACTCAACCAAACCGCGCGGCCACCAAAAAGCAGTCTGCAACAACCTATGCGGGCTCAAGTTACTGTTCACTTACGCATGGAGGTTAATCTCATGTTACTATTCATGATGTGAAATGGGTCATATTTATAGACACGATGATGAGTGTGGTCATCGCCCTAGCTGATAGGATTACTGCCACAACCTGCAGCAAGACTTCTCTGCAGTCCGCGGATACAATCCAGTCCGCTGCACCTGTGCAAGATAGCCAGCCCGCCTTGTTTATCCAAGGCCGGACTACAATCTCCAGTCCGCCTTGTCGCCAAAGGCCAAGCTGCCAAGACATCACCAAGGCCGGACAGCAACACCAGTCCGCCTTGTTGTCGAGGGCCAAGCCAGGACCACCACAGCCGGACTCCGCAGCAACAGTCCGCCAATCCGCGGACACAGCACCAGTCTGCTTAACTCGAGCCCGCAGCCTCGCCACCAAGGCACCTGCCGGACTCCGCGGACACCCGGCTTCAGTGCGCACATCCCGAGCCCACGGCTTTTCCACAAAGTCACCTTCCAGACTCGGCGGACACGTTGTTCCAGTCCGCACATACTGCGGACATCTCTAGCCTGCATATCCATGCAGACAACCTAGTCCGCATATCTAGCAGACTTCTTCAGTCCGCATATCCCGCAGACTAAACCAGTCCGCATACCCCAAGTCCACAGCTACACCAGTAAGGCAGCTACCGGACTCAGCGGACTCCAGCTCCAGTCCTCACACAGTTGCGAACACAACCTCCAGTCTGCTTATCCCCAAACTCGCAACCAAGGCACATGCACTTCTGCCGAGCTGGATGGACTGAGAAGCAGGCCGCGTTCCACTGTGCGATCTCCACGGACTGAGCCAAATATGGACTTGGTTCAGACCCAACCAAGTCCACACCACTGGCCACAAGGGCCAGTCCACACTTACTGGCAGACACTGGATCTAGTCCGCCTGTCCCGGCGAACTCCAATATCAGTCCGCACTGACTGGAGGTCTCCGCGGCTTCCACTTGCCACTACACCAGAGAAAGACCAAGGCAACTGCCAAACCGGTCTTCCGAGCTCCAGTTCTTCAGTCCGCTTCATGCCGGAATCTGCAGCTAAAGTTTCTAGCCGCCCGGTTACTTTCTGGGATCCAACTGCTTGCTGAGCACAAGCCGGCCTGGCTAACCGTCGCCGTTGTTCGCGTAGTCCATGCGAACAGAGCGCCCAGGCTGCTACAGAGCAAACCGTCTGCAACATCCCTGCCGACTTAGCAGTCCGCCAACCCTGTCCGTGTAGTCCGCGTGGATAGGTCCACGTGCTCCGTTCACCAACTTTCACTTCACAGATTTCAACATTGGATTTCGTTTTTGTAAGGATTTTTTATTTTGGGTTTTCTATTTTTAGAAACCTAATTCGATATATGAGATTCTCACCATCGTGAGATGTATATAGAGCATCATATTGGAGACCTAAAAGTAACCATCTCTCTCTCTCTCTCTCGTTTTGCTTGAAGGAACGCCCAACCCTCTCTCCTTTCTCTCTCTATCTCTTGCTCGTGCACTCAGAGGGGGTCGTAGTCAGATATGGAGGATAGCCACAAGTGTTGGAGGATGGGGTTGTTCCAAGCCTTGGAGGTTAGCCACCGGCGTTGGAGGTGGGTGTTATCGCCGGTTTTGAAGAAGATAGCCGCCGGTGTCATTGTGGGCGTCTTTGGAGAGGAGAAGCATGTTGTTTAAGGCGTACGTAAGTGCAGTCGTCCTTGACGGTGTTTTCCTCTCCAGTGGTGGGCGTGGTCTCCAGTGGTGGTGTGGTTGAACGTTGGACTTCGACATTGAAGGTTTCGGTGAATCTTGTGCGCCCGTAAGGACGATTGCAGTCCAGATCTTAGATTTCTGCCTCAGATCATGCATGTTCAGAGCATCCACGACATATTTGCCGGACGGTTATTTCTTCACTTGAGTTTGTATCTATTTGCATTTATATATTGATTATATATATCTGTGATTGTGCCTCAGTGGGTTTTGCCGAGTGCAGATTTATGTTTATTTTTGTTTCTTGTTTACCTGCAATTTATTGTATTCATGTCTGTGTTTATGTACCGAATGTTACAACAAGTGGTATCAGAGGGACGTTCCAAGTAGGTGATTGATTGGACGTTCCAGTTTTAGGTTTGGTTCAACGGTAAGTGACGACATCGGTTCGCTTACTATTTTCCAAGATCTGATCCGTAAATTAATCAGTTTTCCTAGAGGTACTGCGGGTAGCTATGCTGACGAAGAACACAGTGTTAGCCAGATATTCAGTGGAGAAATTTGATGGTAGAGGGAATTTCTCTCTATGACAGATTCAGGTCAAGAATATGTTAGTTGAGCAAGTGTTGATCCAAGTGCTGCAAGGGCGTGATTATTTGCCCGCTCTGGTGAAGGATTCTGAGTGGATGGAAATGAATGAGCGCTCCACCAGCGCTATCAGGATGTGCGTTGACAACAAGGTGTTGTTCAACATTGGTGTTGAAGATTCTGTGTCAAGCTGTTGGAGAAGTTTGAGAGACTGTATATGAGTAAGTCATTGACCACGAGACTATTACTGAAGCAAAGAATGTACGGCCTGAAGATGCAGGAGGGTGACAACCTGCAGGAACACTTTAACATATTCAATGGACTTTTCAACCAACTGCATGTGGTTGGTATGAAGGTAGAGGAAGAAGACAAGGTCGTATTACTTCTTACCTCGCTATCAGCGTCGCACAAGAATATGCACACCACTCTGCTGCATGAGAATGATACAGTAGATGTGGAGCAGATCACATATGTCTTACTATCCAATCAGTATTGTCAGACCCCACTCTTGAGGGTGAACATTCTTTGGCAGTAGGAGGACGACAAGGGAGGTAGTTCGAGAAGAGATCTGAGAATACACGTTTTAGATCCACAGCGAAGAATGAAGTGGCGTGCTTCCACTGCAGGCAGAGTGACCATATTAGGAGACATTGCTCGCAGCGTGAGCAGAGTTTTGGGGATGTCCAGGGTGCGGGCAAGGTGGCGGTAGCTATGACAGATGATAGTGACGTGTCTTTCCTCATTACTAAGAGTCCATGCGACTCTGATAGCTGGATATTTGATTCTGGTGCTTTGCAGCACATTTGCTCAGATGCAGGGATGTTAAGTTCACTGGAGGTGACAACTGGGTCAGTCTTTCTGGGTGTTGGCTCAGCATGTGAGGTCACAGGGATAGTGACGATGGACATCAGGATGCATGACAGAGCAGTGTGTAAGCTTGAGTACAGGGGAGGACCTACATGGCGGCACACCCGGGCACGTGCTCGGGTCTTAAATTTTTGTGGATTGAAGAGGTATCGCATCTGCATCATCTTTATGCGGCCAGCAAACTGCAAACATGCCCTAATTTGCGCCGCCGCTTCGCAGTTGCCTCTTATTGCCAAAGTTGTTGCGGCCCTTGGCGATCTATCATCAGGTTTTTTTCTTTGTTCTTCCCCATCAGCATAGATGAGGTCGTGAATATTTTTTTCCAAATTGGTTCTTCCCCAGTACTTGTTATTGCATTGGTTTGGCCTCTTTCAGCTACTGATTTTATTGATAGCAAATGATCAATCACTATTGATAGGTAAAACAATCGTATGCTTTTCTTCTACGTTCTCCCAAAACAGAGAAATTTACAGAAGCTACAACAAAAACAGAACTTTGTTAAAGAGCAGCGGGACTTCAAATCAATGGAGCTTTGGAATCAAATGCCGACCAGGGTGCTAGAACTTGATCTGAACCATCATCGTTGGCAATGGTGGCTGCTTGCGTTGGCAATGGTGGCTGCTTGTGTTGGCAATAGTGGCTTCTTGCGTTGGCAATGATGGTTGCTTGCCTTTGCTCGGTGATAATGGAGGATATGCTTATGTGACAGCAGATGGGTGATGATGTCAGTGGGGAAGGCCCAGTTCACCCAAAACCTAAAGGGATAAGAATAGAAACTGTACTTCAAGTTCTTGTCATAATGCTTGGTAAGGTAAAACTTATTGGCAAGTTTGATAAATATCATATTTCCATGGCAAATCTCTATGATTTATAATCACCTCTTTTATTTTTTCATGGCTTCTTACATTGAATTTTTAAAAGTTCTTTTTTATTTAACTTGCATCAATTTAAAAGATTTAACTTGAGTTAAAGATGGCTAAAACTAATTGATCACTCCAAACATTTTCCAAATAATTATTTTCTCAACACTGTTCTTGAAAAGTCATAGCCATGTTAGCAAATTCTGACGCCTTCTACGGCCCCGTGGGACCGAAGATTGGAGACGAAAATTACACATTGAAGCACTCCTTGGATGCAGCTATGATGTGGAAGCAACAATTGCCAGAAACGAAGAAGACAGTGCAGCCGAAATGAAGAGAGAAGTTTGAGGGAAAATGCCCCCTTCAAAAAAACTTGTGGTTGTCTGTCATTTCATGGGAGGGAGAGCTTCAGATTAGGGCTTTTTAGTTGGTTCCCGGGTCAGACAAAAATTCTGGATCCGCTACTGCTTGAGCGGGTACACCTGGTACCCAAGCTGCATAGGAATTTGATATTGCTGGGTAAATTGGACTACAAAGGATGTAGTTTTGCAGTGAAAGGAGGAGTTTTGACAGTGATGCGAGGGCGCAACGTGCTCATGCGAGCTATGCAGTGCGGTAGTTGTACTGGATGATGAGGACCACGATTCGAGGTGGTGTGCCCATAATTTTTGCGCCCGACAGAGATGATGGCAGAGGTGGTGCAGGATATCATCCTTCTGATAGTATGACTAGGCGAGTCAGATTCAGCGATCCAGTTGCATTGATATTCAAAAGTTGAGCCCGAGCAGGGATGACTCGACTGGAGTAGGTCGGCTGACACATTAGTTTTTAGGTTGTGCTTCGTGCAAGTTCGTGCTTCGTGTAGATCGTGCTGCGTGCAGCGTTGCCTAACGCAGGTGGTGCATCTTGGAGGTGGTGGCTCCGGATCCCAAACCAAAGTGGTGATTGTTATATTTGATTCGCGATCAGTAAATTGGATTTCCTATTTGTGAGGATTTTTTATTTTGGGTTTTCTATTTTTAGAAACCTAATTTATATATGTGATTCTCACCACCATGATATATATATATATAGAGCCGCATATTGGAGACCTAAAAATAACTGCCTCTCTCATTTTGCTTGAAGCAACGCCCAACCCTCTCTCCTTTCTCTCTCTCTCACTCGTGCACTCAGAGGGGTTTATTGTCGGCCTTGGAGGATAGTCACCGACGTTGGAGGAGGGGGTTGCCGCCGACCTTGGAGAATAGTCGCCAGCGTTGGAGGAAGGTGTTGTCGTCGGTCTTGGAGGAGATAGTCACCGACATCGTTGTGCCGTCTTTGGAGAGGATAAGCGTGGTGTCGATGGCGTGTGTGAGTGCAGTCGTCCTTGATGGTGTTTTCCTCTCCGGTGTTGGACGTGGTCTCCGGTGGTGGTGCGGTTGAACGTCAGACTTCGATGTTGAAGGTTTCGGTGAACCTTGTGCATTCGCGAGGAAGATTGCAGTCTAGATTTCCTCCACGGATCGTTTGTGTTCGGAGCATCCGCGACGCATTTGCGGGATGGTCATTTTTTCACTTGATTTTGTATCTATTTGCATTTATACATTGATTATATATATATATATAGGGGCGGATCCAAGGGGGGGCCCATGGGGGCCCGGGCCCCCCCCCAAAATTTTTAAAACAAGTTTATGGATATAAGTGTTGGGGGCATTTTAGTCTTGATGCCAGCTCATGCCAAAAATCCTCATTAAAACATGATGTAGGCTTGACTTTTTTACACAGTACTCCCATCCGGCCACCTCATCTATCCCGCTTCCCATGCATTTTCATCATTTTAGCAAATCCTTGCTTTTATCCAGCAGGTTATCCAGGCATCCAGCGTGGCAGCATTTATCAGCAGGTTATAATCCAGCGACTAAGGCATTGATGTCTTCTCCAGCAGGTTTTCCAGCTCAAAATCCTGCCTTTGTCCTGCATTTATACGATATCTCCTCTCTTTTCCCCTCAACTCCTCCCGCTAACAGGCTCTCCTCAGCTCCTCGACTGCCACCCACGCCGAAAGCGCATTTCTTCCCATTCGACGCAAGCACTGTCCGGCAAGTTTTCTCCCCATTCCGTCATCTTCTCCCCGATCCATCCTATTCTCCAGACTCCAGTTCTCCCCCCAACTCCTCCAACGGTCCCTCCATCATATATCCAGCAGGCGGGCCTCACTCCTCAGCTCCTCGCCAACATATATCCAACAGACAGCACACATACGATCTCCTCCTCTCTGCCCGCCTAGTCAGCTGCAAACAACGCCTCTGGTAAGCCCATTCCTTCTTCAGTTCTTCTTGCACAGCTCGCCTAGATGTTGTTTTCCTTAGTTCAGTTTTACCTATTTTTTCTTTAGATCATTACTGCTTCAACTGTATGTTAAAGCAGTAATTGCTGTAACCGAGATCATGATTTTACCTCTGAATATTTAGCTAAATAATTGCTGTGAAATCCATTAGTAGGTGAAATCGCAACAATTTCTTTTTTTGCTGAATATACAATTTCTTTTATTTGTGCCCGACAGCCGGCAATATCGTAAAGTGGATAACTTAGCCATTCAAAAACCCTCAATAACCGAGATCATGGTTATATTTTGTCGATTTAAAATTTTATTTTAAAATTTATTTGCATTTGCTTGGTGACTGGGCCCCCCAACTAAAATTCCTAGATCCGCCCATGTATATATATATATATATATATATATATATATATATATATATATATATATATATATATATATATATATATATATATATATATATATATATATATATATATATATCTGTGATTGTGCCTCAGTGGATTTTGCCGAGTGCAGATTTGTGCATATTTGTGTTTCTTGTTTACCTACAATTTATTATAATTACGTCTGCATTTATGTACCAGATTTTATAATAGTTGTGAGATTCTCTTCCCCATGCTCTGCTAGCTCCTACGTACTTACAACAACTCTATAAGACATTCACAAAAAAAACCTTGTTATTTTTGTTAGGAAACGTCAAATGGGACCTAATATTTTGTGGGATATGGCTTAATCTTATAAAGATTTAAATGTTGGTTCCATTTTGTACTCTATTGTTTTAAAATCTCAATATGAAGATTATGAAGTGAGTTTTGATTCATGTTTGAGGTTTTTATTTTTCTAAAATTTTGTTTGCGGATATAATTTTTTCGAAATAGTGGTTTTCATTATCAAAAAGTTGGGAATAGCCAGAAGTGCAAAGCTAATAACAACCGTCATTTAATAAAGGAGCACAACAATATTATGCTTAGAAAATTATTGGTCATTGAAGGTGAAAATTGGACTGGTATAGTTGGCACTGCACATACTTTGATGAACATCTTATCACTTGACAGAGCACGAAGTAAACTGTAGCTGTACATCTACAAAAGCTAAGTACTGATCAATGACTTTTGTTGTCATTTCTAAACTTACATGGTTGAAGAGCTTTTTGAATGATATCAGTGTGAAAATTTCCTCTTTGGCCACTCTCTTATGTGATAACCAAGCAACTATTCATCATACTAAGACTCACTTATATTATTAGAGCAACCAATGACTATATATACAACAACAACAACAACACTAAAGCCTTTATCTCACTATAGCGGAGTCGGCTATGTGGATCCTTTGTCTCCATTGTGCCCTACCTTTTGTCATAATCTCACTAATGCCTAAATACATCATGTATTTCTTTATTGTTCATTCCAAGTCTTTATTGGTCTACCCCTCCCTCGTCTAACATGCCTAGTGACTAGACTCTCACAACGCCTAATTGGTGCCTCTAATGGTGTAAAAATCTCCCTTCTGGTTAATTGAGCATGGCCGAGGGGAGATTTTATGTCCATAACTGCAGTCTTGTGGTGACACTAACACACGGGTTAATCGCTACCACAAGAAGCCAATTCTGCCAACTAGTATGATCATATCACATTGTCAACGTGAAAAGAAATAAAAGATGACCAAGTCCACAAGCACATCATATATATATATCAAAAGATAGATATGATCCACAATGAAAGATAGAAGAAGGAATAATAAGGCTTAAGCCCGACACATGTAAAATAGTAAAAACTCAAACTCCCTCTCTTTAATACGCTATCATGCGGAAGCTAAACAAAACTCTCATCAAACAAACTCCTGTTAGTAGTAGTAGTAGTGCGCTGCAATGGCTCCTCAAGTCCTGCCTCCTCGTGCTGCTGATCCTCTGGGACGTGTTGTTGCTGCATCACCATACGCTCCTAAATTGATGTGGTCCACCGACTGTTAGTCAAAAGACTAAGCCATTATCATACTCGGCTCAACCTCGTGAATCTAGGCACTGTGCGGGAGGAAGGAAGCAGAGGACAATAATACAAAATGGAAAAAGCAGGTTACATAACACAATATAATAGTTTATATAATAAGCAGTAAACAACAGTAGTAATAACAATGGAAGTAGTATATAAGTAAATAATAAGCAGTAAGTAAAGTAAGTAAGAACAACTACACTACTATTACAGAAACATGGCTTAACTTATATGAATGCTCATACAAACTTATAAGTTAAGATTTCCATTTAATTGAACTCATCATATAAAAGAGCTCATACTAATTTATATGATGAGGGTATGCAAGGAATGAATGCCTAGATATGCAATACAATGTTTACGATTCATGCAAGTGCAACTCACCCACATATGTCAACTCTGTGCGTAGAGACCTTTTGTTCCCACTCTTTGGAGGTAACTAACCTCTTAGGAACCCCCATCGTGGTCAAACGATGGCTGGGGATTGGACACCTCCCCACACCTAGGCGGGTATACACGCTGCTAGGCCTAAGCCCTCTATACTCCTCTGTACACATCTCTGGTGTAATCTAGAGTCTCTGCGCACCCTTTGCTGGAGTAACCAGTCTTAACAACAAAGAGATAAGTTCTTAGGAATGTGTCACACTCCATACTAAGCTGACCCTCTAGATCTTATCAATTTGCCAAGTCCACGTACTACTGTCGGTGTGACGACTAAGCTAGTACCGAGGATCTACCACATCAAATGCATAAGCAAAGTGTCACTCACATCCTTTTGAGCCTCCAGCTCGCAGGACTAACAAGTCTTTGTATCACAACCATCCTGAGCTTTCAGCTCACAGGACTAACGTATCTTGGCCCACTCCATCCCATAATAAGGGATGAGATTCATTTCATCTTTACTCTTCTTCTTAGACTACTCTTATTTATTATTAAATATACCTAGGACTTAAGGTGAATCTTTCCTGAGGTCTACCCAGTGAAGGGCTCGCAGCGAAACTATGAAATATAATGGGCTGAATCCCAAGTCTTCCTTTCCAATATATTTACTGTTATTTGTGTTTACCCTTTTATGCTACCCTTCTCTCAAGTTACTCTTGATCAATCCTAGGGTGGGTTATACCTCTCATTGGGAAACAACGATCTTTCGTCGATCTCCGTGTAACACCTCTTATCCGTCGCATATCATATAACAGTAGGTCCGGCCGGGGCCCGACGCCATATACCACAGACAGACCCGGTGGTTACTTATGAAAACCATCCAACCAATCTCAACGTCCTACACAGAGCATTCTAGCGGAAGCAGTTTATAAACGTTATAACAAAGAACCCAGCATTAAAGCATGAATGTCCAATAACCACTTTAGGAATGTATACAAAATACTAACATAAGCTTTAAGGCCTTACAAAATGTTTCACTTGATATTACATGATTTACAAACCACGGCATGCAGGTCGGTCATACATGAATAAAACAGTAAACACAACCATTTGGGCCTTCGAGGGCCGGCTTCGCAAAAAGGGCTTTAGCCCGCTATTGACCGTTTGGTCCAGCAGCACCTACAAGCAACAAACCACCGCACGGTGGCAAAACAAGGCAACAGTCAGCAATGCTGACCAAATTATAACGATCCCGCCCCCAACTCAGGGCGGCGATGCTCCTTCCCTGCATTTCATTAGCATAAGCGAGCAATATATATATGTTGCCATTTCATCACAGACGTTGGCTCGCACGGCCACACGCCCCGTGTTCTCAGGGCACATTTTCGGTGAACCGGTCGATGTCACGTCAATTCAAGCCATAGACATTCCAGACTCACCACCGCCACTTTGACGGCCAAACCTATGAGAAATTTGTCTTCCTGGCATGGGTCACGACAATTTAAGCCATTGACCACCGAAGACCCTAATCTACGCCAACGGTAAGTGTCACGTGCCTTTAGGTTTCTTTAACCGAACGACATAGAACGGGTACGGTTCCATCTAACTCATGCTCACATCGCAACGACAATTTAAGCCATTTGCGCGGGTCAAACTTCCACCGAGTCCCATATCCATCACAATTCACATAACCCGGTTATGTTCAAGTTGGCTCTCAGGCCACCAAGTTGGCAAGATCTCGTATCCACCCAGTTTTCCGGGTGCACCTTTGGGTTAGTCCCCAAGGCTCCCTGCTGCAATCTACCGCGTAGAAACCCGAAAAACAACCAATAGCACAGAGTCTTCTCCGGCATTATGCAATGCAACATCACCGATCCAGACCAACATGTCCGGGTAGGCTTCACACATCATGTCTATGTCCGTTCTCGCTTACGGACTCTAAACAAAGGGGACTTCACATATCTACCCGAAGGAACGCCTCCAACTCTCCGCAAACTCGCGAGAGCGGGCTTCCTATGCAAAGAAAGAGAGCTACTCATGCTCAAGATGAGGATCGTTACCCTAGCGTTCCTCTTTGGCGCCATTGAAAAGTAATCGGATGAAAAGCACCGCACTAGCTTTGCCTCCGTGGATCCGGAGTTGGCTCGCGATTCGGAGCTCCGAAGCTCCTCCAATGGCCGGATCTAGCTCCTTCTTCCTTCCTTGGCTCTCTACTTTCTCTAAGGTTTTAGAAAGCTAACCACTAATGAAAAGTGAGGGTTTCTAAGTCCAATCTCGGGTATATCCCTTCAGGAACAACCCCCAGCCGTTGGATCTCAAAATAAGGAAACGAACGGCTTTGATTCGGGACTGAAATGCCCAATCTGGACCGAACACGGCCTGGCACACGCCCATGTCCAGGGCCGTGTGCCTCATTCGCCGTCAAAATCGGCTCGCCTGGAACCTCACACGGGTATCGAACACGCACGTGTTCGAGCTGACACGCCCGTGTTCCACCTGACACGGCCGTATGGCCGGCCGTGTACCCCCATCATTTTTCACCAAAAACAACCCGATCACTGCACGGGTTCCAGGACACGCCCGTGTCCTTACCCGTGTCAACTCAACACGCCTGGACCCCAGGCCGTGTACACGGTCTCGACACTCGACACTTCGTCGAGAGAAGATCGTCGACCTACTGACACGGCCTTGGACACGCCCGTGTCCTAGGCCGTGTGCCTTGTCTCGACACAATGTCGAGACCAAAGTGTCGACTTCCCGGGACGAGTGTCTATACGGGTTGACACGCCCTGCGACACGCCCGTGTCGCAGGCCGTGTGCCATGTCTCGACACTTCGTCGAATGCAGAGTGTCGACTTCGCAGCTAAGTGTCGACACGGGTCGACACGCCCGTGTCCCAGGCCATGTGCCTGCTGCCAGAACCCAAACTGGCCCAAAACGTCCCCCTTTGCTCCTTTAAGTTTCGGGGCGTTACAACTCTCCCCCTCTTAAAAGAATTTCATCCACGAAATTATATAAAGGAAAGACATGTACAAAACCAAAATTTGTACCTGAGCGGAACAACTCCGGATACTCGTCAAGCATAGTTTGCTCTCGCTCCCAAGAGAGCTCCTCACGACCGCAATTGTCCCACCGGACCTTGACCATCCTGATCTCTTTAATGCGTAGCCGCTTGACCTCCGAGTCCTCAATCTGCACGGGCTTGACCTTTGTCGTCAGCCCACTATCCACCGACACTTGATCGACCGCGATCACTTGCGTAGGCTCTTGCACCGCCTTCCGAAGCACCGAAATATGGAATACATCATGTAAACCACTAAGCTCCACTAAAAGCTTCAACCGATAGGCCGCTTCACCAACTCGCTCCATAACCTCAAACGGTCCAAGGTACCTCGGGCTTAGCTTTTTCAATCGCCGCACCCGCGAGACACCCTTGAACGGCTTGATCTTTAAGTATACATAATCGCCCACAGCGAACTCCACGTTCCTGTGCTTGGCATTATAGTACTTTGTTTGTCGGTCCTAAGTGATAAGCAACCTCTCCCGAATGGTTCTCACCAAAGAAGTAGCATCCTCCACTTCTGATCGCTTATATAACTTTGACTCACCCGTTTCTAACCAAGACAACGGCGTGCGACATTTTCTACCATATAGGGCCTTGAAAGGCGTCATCTGAATACTCGCTTGGTAGCTATTGTTGTATGCGAACTCCACCAAATAAAGATGGTCTTCCCATTGCTTTCCGAAATCCAAGACACACATGCGAAGCATGTCTTCCATGGTTCTATTGAACCTCTCGGTCTGCCCATCCGTTTGCGGATGGAAGGCTGTGCTGAATTTCAGCTTTGTTCCCAACATTTGCTGCACAAGCCTCCAATCATTGGACGTGAACCGCCCATCTCGGTCACTCACGATGCTGCGGGGCACACCATGAAGCCGTACTATGTTATCCACATAAAGTTTTGCCAACTTCTCCACCGGATCATCCTTCCTATGCGGAATAAAATGCGACACCTTCGTTAATCGATCAACAACCACCCAAATGGCGTCGTTCCCCTTTTGCGACCTTGGCAAATCGTGCACAAAGTCCATAGAGATGTCGTCAAATTTCCACTCCGGAATAGGCAAGGACTTAAGAAATCCTCCCGGCTTTTGGCACTCCGCCTTTACCAAGGCGCAAGTTTGGCACTTTGCTACGTATAGCGCCACATCCTTCTTCAAACCCGGCCACCAAAACAGTTTCTTCACATCACGGTACATCTTTGTGCTCCCCGGGTGAATCAAGTACTTGGTATGGTGTGCCTCGTACAACAACTCCACCCGCAAATTACCCACATTTGGGACGCACAGACGACCGTCCCTCCAAAGCAATCCGTCCTCCACGACGAATTGGGAATTTGACCCATCCAGAGCCTCTACCATGAACTGCTTCATATGAGCATCCATATCCAAAGCCTGCCGAATACGATCAGCCAGGTCATATTCGACTTCAGTCCAATTCAGAACTGCTTCAGCATTTGATTGCATGTCCACACAAACAATCTCCAATGCCTCCAACTCCCGCACCAACCGCTCATCATGCACCGATAGCCAATTGGCTTGAGCTGGGGCTCGGCGACTCAACGCGTCCGCAACCGCATTCCCTTTGCCAGGCACGTAGTGGATCTTGAATGTATAGTCCCCCAGGAACTCGATCCATCTACGCTGCCGCATATTCAGATCCTTCTGATCAATAAGATACTTCAGACTCTTGTGATCGGTGTAGATATCAATCTTCAAACCGTACAAGTAGTGTCTCCACAGCTTCAAGGCAAAAATCACGGCCGCTAACTCCAAGTCATGGACCGGATAGTTCCTTTCATGCACTTTTAGCTGTCTCGGGCCATAAGCTATTACACTTCCGTGTTGCAGTAGCACGCAACCCAAACCGTTGCCCGAAGCATCGCTATAAATCTCATAGCCTTCGGTCCCACATGGCGAACTCAGCACAGGCGCCGTGGTCAACCGACACTTTAACTCCTCAAAAGCTCGCGCGCACTCCGGCGTCCAAACGAACTTATGCTCCTTCCTCGTCAAAGTAGTGAGAGGTAACGTTATCCGCGAGAAGTTCTCTACGAAGCGCCTATAATAGCCGGCAAGCCCCAGAAAACTCCGGACTTCCGCTACAGTAGCAAGCTCAGGCCACTCCCGTATCGCAACAATCTTCGCCGGATCCACAGCAATACCCTCTCCACTTACTATATGACCGAGGAACGCCACTGAGGATAGCCAAAACTCGCACTTCGAGAACTTGACATACAACTGATTTCTCCTTAGCGTCGCCAACACCAAATGAAGATGCTTGAAGTGATCTTCCTCACTTTGCGAGTACACCAAAATATCGTCGATGAAGACGATCACGAAATGGTCCAAGTACTCCCTGAACGTCCTGTTCATCAAATCCATGAAAACTGACGGCGCATTAGTCAGCCCAAACGGCATGACCGTAAACTCATAATGCCCGTATCTCGTACTAAACGCTGTCTTCGGGATATCACTCTCCCTTATTCGCAGCTGATAGTACCCAGCTTTGAGATCCAACTTCGAGTACACCGTCGACCCGACTAACTGATCGAAAAGATCATCAATCCGGGGGATCGGGTATTTGTTCTTCTCCGTCAGCTTGTTGAGCTCCCGATAATCAATACATAGCCTCAAGCTTCCGACCTTCTTCTTAACAAAGAGGACCGGTGCACTCCAAGGCGAAGAACTCGGGCGCACATACCCTTGCTCCAACAACTCTTGTAGTTGAACTTTCAGCTCCGCCATTTCCTTAGGCGCTAGCCGATAAGGAGATCGTGACACAGGCTTTGCACCTGACACTAGCTCGATCGTAAAATCTATCTCCCGCTGAGGCGGGGCTCCAGGAAGATCTGCGGGGAACACATCAGGGTATTCCGATACCACTGAAATACAATCCAACGCGGGCTTCGGCTTTGCAACCTCCACTAGTGTAAAGAACAGTTCTGCTCCGGCACGAACCGCCTTCACCACCTGAAGAGCAGACATCAACGTCTTGCTCGACCCCTTTAAGCCCGTAAAAGTCGTCTCACGACTTGCTCCCAGCTTGACTTCCTTGCTACCGCAATCTATATGGGCCTGCTGCTCCGAGAGCCAGTCCATGCCAAATGTGACGTCGAACTCCACCAACGGAAGTAAAGACGCCCGCAGGTCAAACTCCTGCTCCCCAATACGAATCTTAACATCGCAGATCCTATCCGCTCGCATAGAACACCCATTGGGCAACAACACATCCAACTTATCCTTCGCCATCGAAGAAGGGACTCCGATGCGTGATATAAATCCTTCCGACAAGAAGGAGTATGAAGATCTCGTATCAAAGAGTGCTCGTGCCGGATTTTCGCAAATCAATACAAATCCTAAACAAGCAGTGGTAAGGTAACATGTGCATAACAAGTATTTAAAGAAATTGACTTGCTATAAATTAAACCGTACCTGTCACCACATCAGCTTGTTTGATGGCCTCCTGTTGGCCAAGATTGTAGACCCTTGGTTGGGCTGGAGCATAATGGGATGCGGTCGACTCTACCGTCTTTCCCTTCTCCTCATAAGTAGCTCCCGGCTTCCTCTCGGACTTAGAACATCCGCTCCAACAGTCACGGGCAAAGTGCCCCGTCTTTCCACAAGTAAAACACGCGCCCGGGGTCCGACTCGTAGTCGCCCCAGAAGCACCAGAAGTAGCTGGACCTGAAGTCTTATGCTTCTTGAAAGACCTCCGATAGCCGGACTTTGAAGTAGTCGGCACTTTAAATTCAGATTTCTTCTGAACCAAGCTTTTCTTTGCTTGTACATTCTTCATGTCCTTCTCCAAGGACCGGGCAGTATTGACCAAGGTTAAGAAACCCTGCGTCATCGGCCCCGAGAGTAGTAATCTCAACTCATCTCTCAACCCTTTATAGAAGCGATTAGTCTTGCGCTCCTCATCCACGATGGTGGAGTCAGCATATCGACTCAAACGAGTGAACTCATGGAGATAGTCATCCACGCTCTTCTCACCCTGAACCAACTTCAGAAATTCGTTCTCCATCGAAATCCTCTGAGTAGAAGGGAGGTATCTTGCTAAGAACAATCCCGAGAACTCTTCCATCGAAACGTCTATAAGTTGTCTACCTCTCAAATGATGCAGCTCTAATCCTTCCCACCACATTCTCGCTTCACCGTCCAAAAGGAACGTAGCGATGGTGGTCATTTGCCACTCCTCCGTCTCCGTCGCTGTCATGACTCTCTTCACCCTGGAGAGCCAGTCTTCAGCCTGAGATGGGGTTCCCAACCCCTAGAATAACGGAGGGTTAAAGCTCATTACATGCTTAAGCTGCCTCTCAGTTGCCCTCCTTGGCACCACCGGTTCCACAACCACTTGCTCCACTCTCCTCGGCTCAGCCTCTTGAAGAGGTTCCTGCTCCATCACAGGAGCGGGCTGCCGCATTTGCCTTGCAGGCTGCGCATTTATCACGGCCAACACTGCTTCAGCCACCAATCGAATATTCTCAGCCGACAGAGGTGTTGCAGGAGCAACATCCGGTGCACTACTAGCCTCAGAAACTCGGCGTTCTGACGGCCCAACACCACTTCTGGTCACCTATAGTGGTACAAAACACCGTTAAGCGACCAAATAAATTGTAAACAGCAATTATAGGAACACACGGGTTCCTCAAACACGAGTATTTTCATTCCTAAGTGGACATTCATGGGTTCTTTTACTGTTATAACGATGACGCACACAATGTGCTCACCACCCCTTAAAAAGAATTCGCCCACGAATTCACTTTAAGCTCGACCAAAACCAGTAGTCTGATACCAAATTGTAACGATCCCGCCCCCAACTCGGGGCGGCGATGCTCCTTCCCTGCATTTCATTAGCATAAGCGAGCAATATATATATGTTGTCATTTCATCACAGACGTTGGCTCGCACGGCCACACGCCCCGTGCTCTCGGGGCACATTTTCGGTGAACCGGTCGATGTCACGTCAATTCAAGCCATAGACATTCTGGACTCACCACCGCCACTTTGACGGCCAAACCTATGAGCAATTTGTCTTCCTGGCCTGGGTCACGACAATTTAAGCCATTGACCGCCGAAGACCCTAATCTACGCCAACGGTAAGTGCCACGTGCCTTTATGTCTCTTTAACCGAACGACATAGAACGGGTACGGTTCCATCTAACCCGTTCTCACATCGCAACGACAATTTAAGCCATTTGTGCGGGTCAAACTTCCACCGAGTCCCATATCCATCACAATTCACATAACCCGGTTATGTTCAAGTTGGCTCTCAGGCCACCAAGTTGGCAAGATCTCGTATCCGCCCAGTTTTCCGGGTGCACCTTTGGGTTAGTCCCCAAGGCTCCCTGCTGCAATCTACCGCGTAGAAACACGAAAAACAACCAATAGCACGGAGTCTTCTCCGGCATTTTGCAATGCAACATCACCGATCCAGACCAACATGTCCGGGTAGGCTTCACACATCATGCCTATGTCCGTTCTCGCTTACGGACTCTAAACAACGGGGATTTCACATATTTACCCGAAGGAATGCCTCCAACTCTCCGCAAACTCGCGAGAGCGGGCTTCCTATGCAAAGAAAGAGAGCTACTCATGCTCAAGATGAGGATCGTTACCCTAGCGTTCCTCTTTGGCGCCATTGAAAAGTAATCGGATGAAAAGCACCGCACTAGCTTTGCCTCCGTGGATCCGGAGTCGGCTCGCGATTCGGAGCTCCGAAGCTCCTCCAATGGCCGGATCTAGCTCCTTCTTCCTTGCTTGGCTCTCTACTTTCTCTAAGGTTTTAGAAAGCTAACCACTCATGAAAAGTGAGGGTTTCTAAGTCCAATCCCGGGTATATCCCTTCAGGAACAACCCCCAGCCGTTGGATCTCAAAATAAGGAAACGAACGGCTTTGATTCGGGACTGAAATGCCCAATCTGGACCGAGCACGACCTGGCACACGCCCGTATCCAGGGCCGTGTGCCTCATTCGCCGTCAAAATCGGCTCGCCTGGAACCTCACACGGGTATCGAACACGCCCGTGTTCGAGCTGACACGCCCGTGTTCCACCTGACACGGCCGTGTGGCCGGCCGTGTACCCCCATCATTTTTCGCCAAAAACAACCCGAGCACTGCACGGGTTCTAGGACACGCCCGTGTCCTTACCCGTGTCAACTCAACACACCTGGACCCCAGGCCGTGTACACGGTCTCGACACTCGACACTTCGTCGAGCGAAGATCGTCGACCTACTGACACGGCCTTGGACACGCCCGTGTCCTAGGCCGTGTGCCTTGTCTCGACACAATGTCGAGACCAAAGTGTCGACTTCCCGGGACGAGTGTCGACACGGGTTGACACGCCCTGCGACACGCCCGTGTCGCAGGCCGTGTGCCATGTCTCGACACTTCGTCGAATGCAGAGTGTCGACTTCGCGGCTAAGTGTCGACACGGGTCGACACGCCCTACGACACGCCCGTGTCCCAGGCCGTGTGCCTGCTGCCAGAACCCAAACTGGCTCAAAACGTCCCCCTTTGCTCCTTTGAGTTTCGGGGCGTTACACTCCGAGCTTAACTACTCCCCTTAGGGTTCATGTACACTAGCTCATATCACCTCTTGGTAAATACCTTAGGACTCCAAACAACATTATATTATGATCCTAACCCTACCCAAACTGTCTAGATCCAATTTCGTATCGCTTCTAACCATCACCCCTTTGCCGTTATTATATGTAGACCAAATGAGCGATTTGAGTCTAAGGGTTGTAATCACCAATTATTTTGATCCAAATGTTCTACCATTAATTGCAGGGGTCTAGATACATAATTATGATGAAAATGTCATAGTTTCCTCAATTTTTCAAATTAATATGATCATAATTGAATATTCATAAAATATAAGTCACTAGTGGATTTGTACATGAAGTATCACTTCTAGCAGTCCAAACAACACCAATTAATTTTCATGAGAGCAAAATGATAAATACGAGATCTGGATCAAATTTCATAATATTACAGTAATATTTGATATTTAAATTCTAATTATTAAAATCTGATCCACTAGTTCATTTTACACATGAGGTACTATAAATGATCTTCTAATAATTCCAAAAAAAAATACTAGAGATTAAAATTGTTAAATAATTAACTATTCCAGAAGTTAAAAAATTTATAACTATATTTAACCACAATTACTTAAATGATAAAACATGAGATAAAATTGTAATTATAACTGAAATCCTAAAATTCTGACTTCCAAAAATTCCAAATATATTACCAAGAATGTAAAATGCTAAAATAATACTACTAACAAATTTTTATGATTTTTTCAACTATTCATGTCACATTAATTCCATTTATACATAAGCATAACAATATGAAAAATAATTCAATTTCCAAGCAAATTCAGCTCCAAATATTCTAAAACTCTCCGAGGAGGTGTATTTTCACTAAATAAGTGCATATACAAAATTTCACTGGATTTTACCAAGATAATCTTTCTAAATTCACAAGATACACCTTTTTGGCTAAATGCACACCACACACCTTAAGACATAGCCTCGTGCATTGGATTACACCCACCTAAAGAGCTCCAAATGACCTCCAAATTTTACCAGGGTCTTATAAAGACCTAATAAACCTCCCACCCAAAATTTGGGTCTATATGAGTTGTCTAACCACTTTTATTTCAATAATTCAATAAATAATATATTGGACAAAACTATAGAAAAATGTGCCCCAAATTCTGATTTTTGGTCACATGGTGTATCTAGGGTACACACATGTATGGTCAAAATTTCAGCATCATGAATGAAACTATGTGAAAGTTATTCACAATCAAAGTTCTGTCCTTCCCAAGGACTAGTCCCAGTAGAACTGCCCTACAGGGAGCTGTAGCGCACCAAATGGGTTGATTTCACTTCCTAATGAAAGTAGACCCACAAGGATACAATAGTTGTCTCAAGAAATATTTCCTAATTTGGCCTCTAAGGGCACCTAATTTCTGCTTGAAAACAATGTAAAAGTGTGACAAAAATACATATTAAATAACATATACTATAGTTTATATTTAATACTATTCAACGCTAATCTTAAAGTAGTTTGAATGGGATTTGTTCATCCCCTACCTCCATTCATCGGTCTAGATTAACCCGACCTATAACCCATTCAAGCTTGATTTCCCGGCCACCCGGCCACCTCCCCGGCCGGCCACCACCACCACCTCCGTTGAGGTGGCGACTATCGATTGGTGGTTGTTTGGCCTCCAGAGGTGGTGGTTTCCGGCGAACCCGACACCACTCCATATGCCTGAAATTTCTTCATTTTCTCTCATGGAATTTGGCTCAATTGAGCTCAATTTCTCTCCTAATGGTTCTAGGATGCTAGTACATGGAGAGAGGAGGAGAAACTGACATGTAATCGGGCTTGGAGGTGGCTCCTACGACAGGTGGACATGGTTGAGGTGTTTTCCAGCGAGCTTGCTCAATCCTCTATCCTCCACTAAAAGCTTCGATCCAGCACACTATTTAGACACCTTGAGAGGTTTTAATGGTGATGAAAGGGTCCATTGGGTCTCTAATATTGATATAAGGCTAGGGGTGAGGTCAATTTGATGCAGTGAATTCAATTGGATGTGAATTGACCTATATTGCCCTGTGCACCCTTGTATATACTTAATAATTTTTGCTTTAGTCAAGGAAACCTAGGTCACTTCCTTGCCCCAACTCACAAACCATATCATAACACTATCAAGGGTTCTAGAAGTATTAGGGATGTTACAAATGGTCTTCTTTGTTCGTTTCCAAACCATCTTATACGATCTTCTCGCATCTCCTCTGAAATTGGTGTTACTCCTGTCTTATCCCTGATACTTTCATTTCTAATTTTGTCCAATATTGTGTGTCCACACATCCACCTAAGCATTCTTATCTCCATAACTCCCATTTTTTGCTCATGTACACAATTCATTGCCCAACACTCAGAACCATAGAGCATCGCCATTGTAACTTAATTTGTATACATATCTTTGATTATGTCAATATATGATACATTTACACCTTTCTTTTCTAAGACTCTCCATAAGATCTCTCTTGGAACTCTATCATAGGCCTTCTCAAGATTAATAAACAACATATGCAAATCTTATTTTCTTTCTCAATTGTTGTCAACGAGTCCCCTCAAGAGATGTATAGCTTCTATGGTCGACCTCCCTGGCATGAATCCAAATTGATTCTCCAAGATGTTAGTCTCTCATCTTAATATTATTTCTATTACTCATTCCCATAGTTTCATGATATGACTCATCAATTTAATTCCTTTATAATTAACATAATTTTATATATCTCCTTTATTCTTATACAAAAGGTACCAAGATATTTTCTCTCCATTGGTCTGACATCATCTTTGACTTTAGTATTTTATTGATAAAATATGTAAGCCACAAAATTCCTTCATTTTCTGGACATTTCCATACTTCGATGTGTATATCGTCTGGCCCAACCGCCTTTCCATTTTTCATCTTTTTTAGAGCATCTTTTACCTCTGATACTTGAATTTTACGAAAAAATGTTATGTTCTTATACTCCTTTGATTTATTTAACTCTTTCAAGTTCAATTCATTTTCCTTTGTTTCATTATAAAGTTGATAAAAATATCTTTTTCATCGCTCTTTAATATCCACATCATCCATCAAAACTGTATCTATCTCATTTTTATGCAGTTTACTTGACTTAAATCTCTTGTCTTTCTTTCTCTACCTAGAGCAATTTTATATATGTCACGCTCTTCATCTTCAATATCCAGTAGCTTATAAAATTCTTCATAAGCTTGACTTCTTGCTTTACTTACTGCATTTTAGCTTCTTTTTGACGATTTTATACCTGACTAAGTTTTCATCATTCCTACAAGCATATAGTGATTTATAACTGACCCTCTTTGCCCTCACTTTGTCTTGCACTTCCTTTTTCGACCACCAAGATTCCTTATTTGGGGGTGCATAATCTTTTGAAACTCCAAATATGTTCTTTCCACTTATACTTAAATGTGAAGATATAACTTACCATGAGGTATTAAGATCAACATAAGGATCATCAACTAGTTGTTCCATAATTGCCTTCTTGAAAGAAACCTGCTTTTTCATCTTCAAGTTTCACAATTGAATTTTTGGAAACATTTTTGTTCTTTTCTTAAATTTATTATATTTAATTTGTATATCTAACACCACTAACCTATGTTGTGTTGTCAAACTTTCTCCTGGTATGACTTTGCAATCCTTACAAATCATTTTATCCATTTTGCGAGTAATAAAATAATCAATTTGTGACTTGTTTGGTTCCCTTTTAAACGTAATTAAATATTTTTTCCTCTTTATGAAAAGCGTATTTGATACAATTAGCTCATGTGATACTACAAAGTCTAAAATGGATCGTCCTTCTTCATTTCTTTTTCCATATCCATATCCTCCATGAACGGCTGTGTAATCTATATTTTCCATTTTGGGAAGTCTCCTCCTATACAAATCTTCTCTTTTTGTGGAATTTCTCTTACTAAATCATCTAAGTCTTCCCAAAATTGCACTTTAATAGCTTTACTTAATCCTACTTGTGGCGCATAAGCACTAATCACATTAATATTTTCCTTTCGTATGACCAATTTAAAAGCTAATATTGTTTTATTTTTTTCCTTTGTACCATAGTTTAAAACCTGAATTATCAAAAAATTTAGCTTTCACGCTCACCCAACTAGTCTCTTGCGGGCATAAAATATTTATCTTCCTCTTAATCATCGAATCCACTACTTCCCTCGCTTTCCCCTTTAGCGTACCTATATTCCAACTTCCAAACCTAAGTCGATCATAATTCCTACGTCATACTTCCCTAAGACGTTTAATATATGAGGACTTTTGCCTATTTAACAATACACCCAAGTCCTCTTGGAGGTGCATCGGTCCATGCAAGACACCGCATTCGAACAATACGACGCGAACTCTTGCATATTTAACACTACACCCAAGTCCTAGAGATGCATCGGTCCTTGCCAATACGCCGCATTTGGACCATACATCACGTTCCTTAAGGGGAACAACCTAGCTTTTGCACAAATTCTCAAATGATCTATATTCATAAGGGTGACTAAATTTTACGTTGGTCGTCTACCTACGACAACTCTCGCCATTTTTCATCCGGGCTTGGGACCGACATAGGCTGGTTTAAGATATTCACTAAGCCAATCTATTTACAACCTCTAATCACATCCTCTGAATTTAGTCCCTTAGTCAAGCAATCTGCTACTAGACCCCTTAGTTGAGACGTGTCTCAACTCCAGTAGCCCACTATCGAGTCTTTTGTTTATGAAAAACCTATCAATCTATATATGTTTGGTTCGATTGTATTGGACTGTAACACCACTGAGTTTTCAAGGTTTATTTAAAGCCCCTTTAGTGACATATTTTGTCGTCAGGGCGTTATGTTGACGAGTAGTTGATTGGTATAGTTGTCTGAGCATGACTTTTGCTCGTTGGTGTCCAAGGTTTTTGTTAGGGATAATTAATTTGGATAATTTCTCCTGTGTTTTGATATTCCCTAGCGAGCCAAGGCTCGTTTTGGAACACGACAGAACGTTTTTGGGATATTTGGTGTTTAGACTTCGGGAAGTGTTTACCCGAGTTTGGTTTGTCGGATTTCGATTTTGACTTTGCCGTCAGATTCGTAGCGTCGGTATTTAGCTATGGTGTGATTTTCGTAGAAATCCGAGTTAGTGCGAGTTTTAGTAATTTGGATGTTTTAATTATAATAATAATATATTATTATATTATATTATTTATTTCATATAAATAGCCTTGCGATAAGACGGAAATCCTATTATCGTCTTTCTTAAAACCGTTTGACTAAGTTGCGGAAGACGAGAGCGGCGGACCTTGCGAAGCTTTCGACCGTTGATTGTAAGAGCTCCGGTGCACGAAATCCTCAACGGAGAGTAGATCCGGTTAGATCTCACCGAGATCTATGTTTTTACGACGAGTTTTTTGCGTTTCTTGGATTTTTAGAGATTAAGGTATGCGGTTTTGACCTTCTCTCATCTCGAAAAGTTTCAGCTTTTGCTGCTTAGGTAGTTTTGCGGCCAGATCTGTGAGGAGGAGCGCTGGTGTTGCCGAAGGTCAGCGAAGATTTGAGGCAAGTGGCAGTTTTCCCCCTTGCTCATTCTTTGTTTCTTATTATCTTGTTTCCTTCATTGTACAAAAATTGGGATTAGGGTAGAGTTTGGCCATTTAGACCTGCTTCTCAGTGCGAAATTTCTGGTCAAGGGCATTCACCGTATTTGATTGTTTGTATGAGTTAGATTTGTCGTCTCTCGGGTGATGAAAGTCCACCTAGTGTCAACTACCTTCACCTATGGGGGGGGGGGGGAATAGGTGACGTGCAGCGTTTTTGCAGAATTTAAAATTGTACCTGCACAAGAAAACAAAACAGCACAGCACAGAAGGGATACAAGCAAATTATAGTGGTTCCCCGATTTGGGTACATCCACTTTCCCCCTTCGACCTATCTCCCAACCAGGGACGACTCGGTCACTTCACCAACAGGATTGAAATCCAATCCTTGCACTAACGGAAGGAACCCTTCCACACGTAGGAGACAATACTCCCACAACACGGGTTGCACCCAACCCTCACAACTAGGAACCAACGTTCCTTTACAACAAAAATGAAACTAGAATGTACAAGAGATACAAGCAACTTTTGGAGACTAAGGTGTCCTTCTTCGTTCGATGACGTGTTCTTGAAGTCAACGAAGAGTCCACAACCCTAGATCTCTCTTGGAGAGAATCTCCCCGAAACCGGCGTCTGCAAGAAGGGCGGCGGCTCGGTTTTAGGGATCGGCGACGACGACGGTGTGTGGCTGCTGCACTTTGGAGATTCAATCTTCATAGCAAAGCTAGCAAGGTCTACCAACGGTCACACTAGGATCGATCGTCTCGATCGATTCGGAAGGGGAAGGTTTTCCCGATCAACGAATCAAGAGACAAAGGATCTCTGGTTAGACGCGTGAGACGCTACGCTTGGCTAAGCTTCTGTCGCCGGAAGATCTGGAAGAATCACGATCAAACGGCCGGCGATCGACTAGCACGAGCGGCGACGGCGGCGGAGCAGGTATCGCAATCTAGGTCAAGGTCGGCGGCTCGGCTTTATTTTTCTGTGTGTGTTTCTGTTCAAAAATACGCGTGTATTTATACAGTAGAATACACCTTTATGACCGTTATGGGTCCCACCAGAAGAAACCCTAATATCGGTTCAAAACAGCGCCTTAACATTTGATCCGGTCCAGCGGGATCCAGAAAATCGTCTAAGGCAAAATCGGCGAGAATCGAAAGTGATTCCCGTCGAATCGGCGAGAATCGAAGGTGATTCTCGTCGATTCGGCGAGAATCAAAGGTGATTCTCGTCGATTTTGACTTATTGGCACGCTCTGATTTAGCCGGATAGAGACGGCGAGAATCAGCCAGTGATTCTCGACGATTAGTGATTCTCACCGAATCGGCGAGAATCACTAGGTGATTCTCGTCGATTAACACTTAGACGATTTTTCGTCTTTCCGCCCATGAGCTGCTCTTTGACCCATCCTTGCTCCTTGTCTGCTCTTGCATAATCACAACCCTGTACTTAAAAGTAAGTACACTCCAATAGAGAGAGTACACGTAGGCCAACATACTGATCTGCTCAACGAGGGATTACGTCGTGCAGACCCGTGTATATTGACGTACTGCACCCTGACATTGGTGTGCACTTAGCGTGGAATAACTGCAAGCACAACTTGAAATATTTTATCAAATACATTGTCTATTTACCTTAGCTTGTTCAGGGGCTTCTTCAAATCAGGTACGTTGTGGATACAATACCCAACAATCTCCCCCTATTTGAAGAAGCCTAAACCCTACAAGCTAAGGTGAATAGAGCGTATGAGAATGAAAATCATAAACTTGAAATTGAGTTGAGAGAGATATTCATTACCAATACCAATTTCTTGAGAGCAAACGTGGAGCAACCTTAGCCAACTTGGAGCCACCTTAGCCTTAGCCGAGAGGGTAATCTCCCCCTTTTCGGCTTCTTCAAATCTGGGTCTGTTGCATTTGACCCCTTGCTCCCCCTCAGTTCTTGCACCTGTGCTCACACTTGAGTTCCTGGCAGAGGCTCCCCCTAGATGCACAAGCCTGGAGCTTCTGTAATCTTCATTCCTCATAGTTTAGCATCCCCAATTCAGTTTTGAAAAGACTGAACTTGGCTTCGTCTAAGGGCTTTGTGAAAATATCTGCAATCTGCTTGTCCGTGGGGACATAACAGAGAGAGATGTCCTTGTTCTCCACGTGCTCCCGAATAAAGTGGTAGCACACTTCAATATGCTTCGTTCTGCTGTGCGATATCGGATTGTTGACAATTGCAATTGCACTGGAGGAGTCGCAGTACATTGGTACTTCCTTGAACTGAAGGTCGTAGTCGGCTAACTGGTTTCTGATCCATAGGAGTTGTGCGCAACAGCTGCCTGCCGAGATGTACTCAGACTCTGATGTGGAGGTAGCTACACAATTCTGCTTCTTGCTGTTCCATGAGATAAGCCTTCTTCCGAGGAATTGACACGTCCCGGAAGTGCTTTTCCTGTCATCCCTACTCCCTGCAAAATCAGCATCTGAAAAACCTATTAGCTCGACATCATTGTTTCTCGGGTACCACAAGCCAAGATTGGGAGTACCTTTAAGGTATCTTAGAATTCGCTTTGCAGCGACATAGTGAGATTCCTTAGTGTTCACCTGATATCTGGCACAGACACATGTGGAGAACCTGATATCCGGTCTACTGGCAGTAAGGTAGAGCAGGGATCCAATGATGCTTCTGTATTTGGTTTCATCAAAAGGTTTACCTTTCTCATCCTTATCCAGAGACATAGTGGATCCCATTGGAGTCCTCATAGAGGTTGGATTCCCCATACCGAATTTCTTGAGGAGTTCATTTGTGAACTTTGTCTGAGAGATGAAGATTCCATCCTCACACTGTTTCACTTGAAGTCCCAAGAAATACTTTAGCTCTCTCATACTGCTCATTTCAAACTTTCCTTGCATAAGTTTAGAAAACTTTTTGCAAAGATTGTTGTCCGTTGAGCCGAATATAATGTCATCGACATAGATTTGCACCAGCAAAATCTTGCCTTTGACTTCCCTGAGAAATAATGTCTTATCTATTTTACCTCTAGAGAACTTGTTCTCAAGAAGAAAACTAGATAAAGTCTCATACCAAGCTCGTGGAGCTTGTTTTAAACCATATAGAGCTTTATTAAGAAAATATACATGATTGGGATAAGTAGGATTGACAAAACCTGGGGGTTGAGCGACGTATACTTCCTCTTTCAGGTCTCTGTTCAAGAATGCTGATTTCACATCCATTTGATAGACTGTGAATCCTTTGTGCGAAGCATACACCAGGAACAATCTGATTACCTCGAGCCTTGCCACTGGTGCAAAGGTCTGGTCGAAGTCAATCCCCTCCTCCTGTCTGTAACCTTGAGCCACCAGCCTGGCCTTGTTCTTTATGATGACACCATGTTCATCCAGTTTATTTCTGAAGATCCACTTGGTGCCAATCACATTCTGCTTGTGTGGTCTGGGAACCAGCGTCCAAACGTTGCATCGTTCGAATTGATGTAGTTCATCTTGCATGGCCAAAATCCATGCCGCATCTTTGTTCGCCTCGTCGAACTTCTTTGGCTCAACCTGTGACAGGAAGCTAAGATGCAAAATCTCGTTAATAGTACCTCTTCGAGTTCTGACACCGTCACGAGGATCTCCGATGATCTGATCTCTAGGATGATCCCTCACGTGCCGGAGCTCTAGAAGTCTGGCGTCTGGAGCTTCGACTACTTCTTGGGCTTCTCCTTCTTCTAAGAGATTTGTTCCATTTTGATCTTCAACATTCCCAGTTGACGTTGAGGTGAAAACTTTGACGTACTTAGGAGTTTCATCTTTAGCGGTCTCATCGAGACACAGCTGTTCAAGTCGTGCACCTGCATCTTCAAGAATACCGCTGGAAGAATTGCTGTTAAGCAAACTTCCTTCATCAAATACAACATTAATTGATTCTTCTACCACTAGGGTTTTCTTATTGAAGACCCTATATGCCCGACTGTGGGAACTATAGCCCATGAATATGCCTTCGAAGCATTTTTCACCAAATTTAGTACGCGGGTACTTCCCATTATTCAGTACATAGCATCTGCAACCAAAGATCCTCAAGTAGGACATGGTTGGTTTCCTGCCTCTCAGTAGCTCATAAGGACTCTTACGATGATGCTTGTTGATCAATGCTCGGTTTTGTACATGACAAGCTGTATTGACCGCCTCTGCCCAGAAGTATTCTGGGAGAGAAGCTTCTTTCAACATTGTCGTGCAGGCTTCAATGAGAGTTCTATTTCTCCTCTCCGCAACTCCATTTTGCTGAGGAGTGCGCGGGGAGGAAAACTCATGAAAGATACCTTGTTATTCACAAAACTCTGTCATAGCACCAGATTCGAATTCTGTTCCATGGTCACTTCTGACTTTGACCATTGAGCAGTTAAATTCATTCTGAACCTGCTTGACAAAACTAGTGAATATGTCAAACGTATCCGACTTTCGTTTTAAGAAGAACACCCATGTAAACCGAGAATGATCATCAACTATCACTAGCGTATAGGACTTGCCTCCCAAGCTATGAACTTGCATTGGACCAAACAAGTCCATATGTAGAAGGTAAAGACATCAGGAAGAGTCTTTGTCTGCAATGATCTTAAAGGTAGCCCGAGTCTGTTTGCCCATCTGGCATGCAGGACAGGGGCTATCTTTGATGCACTTGATAACGGGAGCATCCCTTACTAAGTTTTTAGAAAACAGCATACTAATTATTTTGAAATTAACATGTGTCAATCTCTTGTGCCATTGTTCACAAAGAGATGCACTGCCCGTTGCCACTAGGCATACGGGGGTAGATGAATCTAAACTAAGAAAATTTAAGCAGAAGATATTTCGGCTCCTAATGCCTGTTAATACCGTCTCAGAAGAGGCACATGATATTATCAGGCATTTATCCTTGCAGAACTTAACGTCATAACCTTTGTCACATAACTGACTTACACTGATCAGGTTATGGTTTAACCCTTCAACATAAGCCACGTCGGTGATAGAGATTATACCGTTGGAAATCATACCGTAACCTCTGGTGACTCCTCGATCTGACCCCCCAAAGATGACTTTGGGTCCATTCGCGACTGGAGTGTAATCACGCAGCAGGCTTCTTGTCCCAGTCATATGCCGGGAGCATCCACTATCCAAGTACCATATTGGCGTTTTGGTGGCCTTTGGACATTCCTGCAAAACAAAATTAATTTCCCTTAGGAACCCAATCAAACTTGGGTCCTAGATTCTTGGTTAGCATACTCCCCCTCGGGTGGTTAACCCTACGAGTGGTCGGCCTCGCATTGCTAACATAGGGAGTCTCGTTATACCTCAGATTAAACCAACAATCCACGGCAAAGTGACCGACTTTGCCACAACACCAACAGTCAAATCTGTTGTACCTCTTCCTAGACTCCTGCTTTACCCTGGGAATGGTGGGTACAGCCGGGGCCCAGGATCTGGAGGTGGAGGCCTCATAGTGATTGCAGTCACATGACTTCTTCACCTTCTGTTTCTTCAGTATAACAGGCTTGGCTCTTGGTGCCTGCTTTCCATTATGGCCGCTAGAGAATTGACCATAATTTCCCATATGGATTTCCTCATAAGGTGCCTTGAAGGCACTCTCACCGAAGTTCCGGGGAAAAGTCCAACCATCATATCGGCTCTTTGGCTTTGCAACCGAGGGCCGGAAATGATGATCAAAGGTTGATTCAAAGTCATGTTGGTTGCAAGGAAAGCTAGGCTTTCTGAACGTAATAGGACTGAGCGGAGCCTTTCCCTTTTCAGCAGCAGAGGCCTTCTTGGCGGCCTTATTCTTCCTCTGGTTCCTGTTTCTCCTGGATGAGGAACCAGATACCCCTACATGCCCCAAGCCAGCTCCTTTGGCCTGAGCAGAGAAGGTATCAACCACTGGAAGAACTGTTTTTGGCATAGAGAAGCTCTTGACGATCTTCCTTTCTGCCGCAAGTTGTTCTTCCAACTTGTCGACTTCCTCCTGCTTAAGATCAAGGAGCTTAAGAGACTCTGAATGCTTTGAAGTCAGGTCTAGGTGCTCCCGTCGGAGAGAGATCAAACTGGTGATCTCATCCCTTAGGGAGACACACTCACCCTTAAGGAATTTCACTTCCTTTTTCTCAGCCTTCAATCTCTTACGGCACTCCTCGAAAGTGTTGAGCAGAAGCTCATACTTCTCGAGGAGCTCCGCTTCACGGGCCGAAAGGCTATCCTTAGGGTCATCATCCTGAGACTCAGGATCAGATTCAGAGTCGGAGAGAGGGGTGTGAGCCTTTACCTTCCCAGTAAATGGAGGGCATTCTCCTTCTGAGTCGGAGTGACCCGCCAGCCTGAAGTAGGCTTCCTCATCATCACTGGAGTCTGAGGAATCAGACTCACTCAGTGTCTTTGGCCTTTTGGCGATGTAGCTCCGCTCTTTCTTCTTATCTCTAGAGGATTTGTGCTCCTCTCCTTTCCCTTTTTCTCTCTTGCCTTGGTAGCAGTCGGCCACGACGTGTCCTGGCTTATTGCATCCAAAACAAATAATGTCAGAGGAGCGATGTTTGTTCGGTTTAGAAGCATACCTGTCAGAAGAATAATTTTTCTTCTGATGCCTGGAGGAGGAGCCGTCTCTCTTTCTTTGATTCCTCATCTTGAGGAACTTCTTGAATTCTCGGGTGATGAGGGAGAAATCCTCCTCAGACAGCTCTGAACTGGAGGAGCAGGGCTCGAAGTCCTCCTCCTCATCCTTTTTCCTGGCATAGTATGAAACCGCACCCTTGCCCTTTCTGGAGTGAATGGCTTTTAGGGCCACAGTCTTTTCCTTGGCTGCAGCCTTCTCTGCTTCTTCTTCTGCTTTCCTGGTGTTCAGTTGAAGCTCATAGGACATCAGCTTCCCAAACAGAATTTGCGGGTCTGTTTCAGCAAGTCTGCCAAACTCTCGGATGGCGCAGATCTTTGTGTCCCATTCCTTAGTAAGGGACCTAAGGAATTTATCATTAAGTTCACCATCAGTGAACACTCTTCCATATCCTTTGAGGGCATTGACAATCTTGAGGAAGTTCTCGAAGGTGACTCCGATCTCTTCCTTAGGCCCTTGTCTGAAGGCCTCATATTTCTGGTTCAGAAGGGATCTCCGATCATCCCTCACTTCATCAGTGCCCTCCATTAGGATAATCAGGCAGTGCCAGATCTCCTTTGCTGTCCTGCAGTTGCAGAAGTTTTGCATCATTGAGTCATCGACTGCGCTGACCAGAATGTTCTGCGCCTTCTTGTCAAGTCCCACCAGCACCATCTCGTCCTTGTCCATTTCAGAAATTTTCTTTGGCACTTTCTTGGTAGGATCAATGGTGGAGACCTTAGTGGGGACATAAGGTCCCTCCTCCACGATCATGAAGAGTCGAGGATCAACTGCTTCCATGTAGAACCTGATCCTTTCCTTCCAGATAGGAAAGTTGAGCCTGGTGCACACTGGGATCTTGCCTATGTACTTGAGCCCGTCCATAGTAGATGTTTGCCTTCTTCTTGACACTAGCGGTAGGATTCTACTCAAGGTGTGAACCTTTTTGATGAGCAACCTGGCTCTGATACCACTTGAAAGTCCACCTAGTGTCAACTACCTTCACCTATGGGGGGGGGGGGGGAATAGGTGACGTGCATCGTTTTTGCGGAATTTAAAATTGTACCTGCACAAGAAAACAAAACAGCACAACACAGAAGGGACACAAGCAAATTATAGTGGTTCCCCGATTTGGGTACATCCACTTTCCCCATTCGACCTATCTCCCAACCAGGGACGACTCGGTCACTTCACCAACAAGATTGAAATCCAATCCTTGCACTAACGGAAGGAACACTTCCACACGTAGGAGACAACACTCCCACAACACGGGTTGCACCCAACCCTCACAACTAGGAACCAATGTTCCTTTACAACAAAAATGAAACTAGAATGTACAAGAGATACAAGCAACTTTTGGAGACTAAGGTGTCCCTCTTCGTTCGATGACGTGTTCTTGAAGTCAACGAAGAGTCCACAACCCTAGATCTCTCTTGGAGAGAATCTCCCCGAAACCGGCGTCGGCAAGAAGGGCGGCGGCTCGGTTCTAGGGATCGGCGGCGACAACGGTGTGTGGCTGCTGCACTTTGGAGATTCAATCTTCGTAGCAAAGCTAGCAAGGTCTACCAACGGTCACACTATGATCGATCATCTCGATCGATTCGGAAGGGGAAGGTTTTCCTGATCAACGAATCAAGAGACAAAGGATCTCTGGTTAGACGCGTGAGACGCTACACTTGGCTAAGCTTCTGTCGCCGGAAGATCTGGAAGAATCACGATCAAACGGCCGGCGATCGACTAGCACGAGCGGCGACGGCGGCGGAGCATGTATCGCAATCTAGGTCAAGGTCGGCGGCTCCTTGTCTGCTCTTGCATAATCACAGCCCTGTACTTGAAAGTAAGTACACTCCAATAGAGAGAGTACATGTAGGCCAACACACTAATCTGCTCAACGAGGGATTACGTCGTGCAGACCCGTGTATATTGACCTACTGCACCCTGACATTGGTGTGCACTTAGCGTGGAATAACTGCAAGCACAACTTGAAATATTTTATCAAATACATTGTCTATTTACCTTAGCTTGTTCAGGGGCTTCTTCAAATCAGGTACGTTGTGGATACAATACCCAACAGTGTTTAAACCCGTCGATTTTTACCTATTAGCCTAAGTAAATTCATCTTATATGACTGTTAGCCTAGGCAAAATCCGTCGAGTGTCGGGCTGTCTGTTAATCTGTCTAGACTCGGCTTATGCCGCTATTAGTCTAAGTCAGGATTTGTTGTATTAGGTAGGTTAGAATTCGTCAAATATAGTTGGAGTTTTGGTCTAAGTAAAATTCGGTGAGTATCGGTAGGAGTTGAGTCAAATTCGTCGAGTATCCGATGTAATTTCATCGGGTAATGCTTGGCGTTGAGTGGTTTGTGTGGCTAAGTCAAAAGTGTTTAGTGCGCTGAATGCACTCAATGCGGCATTGAGTGAAGTTCACTTGGCGTTGAGTGGTCTACGAGGCTAAGTTAAAAACATTAAGCGTGCTGAATGCACTCAACGCGACGTTGAGTGAAGTTCACTTGGCTTTGAGTGGTCTGTGTCTGTAAGGCTAAGGCAAAAGCGTTGAGTACGCTGAATGCACTCAACACGGCATTGAGTGAAGTTCACTTGGTGTTCAGTGGTCTGTATAGCTAAGTCAAAAGCTTTGAGTGCGTTGAATGCACTCAACGCGGCGTCGAGTGAAGTTCACTTGGCGTTGAGTGGTTTGTGATGCTAAGGCAAAAGCATTGAGTACATTGAATGCACTCAACGCGGCATTGAGTGAAACATCGTTGAGTAAAACCTTGGCGTTGAGTAGCTTTGAGACTAAGTCAAAAGCATTGAGTGGACTCAACGCGGCGTTGAGTGGACTCAACGCGGCGTTGAGTGGACTCAACGCGCGACATTGAGTGAAGGTATTTTTCACTGAGTAATCTTGTTGGCGTTGAGTGCGTTGAATGTACTCAATGCGGCGTCGAGTATACTCGACGCTTTTCCCGTAGACTTAGAAATTTTTTCGGATTAAGCTGAATTCGTCAAGTATGACTTATAATGGCTATCACTTGGGAATTCTCTTCCTTTATGTCAAGGAGAGTTTCTGTATCCTGGTTGAGGTTATAGGTGTTTATGGATGTTATGCTGGCCTTTGGTTGGTAGTGGATAAAGGAGCACCAACCTAGTGCCAAATTGTGAATCATTACACTGCTCGGCGTGTTTTTGGTCTATGTGTTGAGTTGGACAATGTTACCACCACATCACCTTGTTTATATATATTTTGATTGTTGGGTTGAGTTGGACAATGTTGCCACCACCCTTATGTCTTGTTGAGACAATTGGATTGTCGGGTTGTGTTGGACAATGTTGTCACCACTACAGTACCTTCTTGGAATATGTCGGGTCTTTAAGTTCGGGTTGGACAATGTGACCACCAACTCAGGTCCATTTTTTAAAAGTGTTAATGATTCATATGAGTAGAGTTATTAAGTCTATTTCTTCATATTGTACAGATATATGTTATTCTGCTTACTCTTGCAGATATTCTTGAAGCATGGCTTCATTTCACACTTGGTGCAACTTTCTTACTTTTGAACTAACTAGGTAAATTTTTACCATTATCATATGATTAATTGTTAGGTTGCATGTTAGATATTTTAAAGTATAAAAGTATTACCTCATGCATGATATCTTTTGAAGCTAAAGTCACTATATCTTATTGAACGCACAAACTAATTTCTATACTTATACTAAATTTAGAGTTATGCATAACATGAGTTGTCCTATGGAGATGTTTATGCTCATGTATGATGTTAACCATTGTAAACAAACTTTTTCTGCATCGTATACTTATATTTTCAGTTGTGAACTAGTTGATCCACTGAGCCAAAGTATACGACCATCAAAACAAAACTTGAAACATATTTTTCTCACATCATAACTTGGTATTTTCATAAACTGTGTTAGAATTGGAGTTTACCTGAACGTCTGCAGTTATCCCATGCACGGCGTGGCATCATAGCGCATGTTTTCTCTTACTCTAATATACATTTAAATTCGGAGAAAATGCGGGTTGTGACATGGACTATATTATTTGTAATATTGAGATCTGACTGACTATCACACCATAACTTCATCTTATCTCATTAATTCAACTTCAGCGTCATACGCATCCCTTTAAACTACAGAAGTTCTGCAACCCCTAATGCTATGGCTCAGTACTTTGCCTCTACTGTCGATCTAGCCACCACTGATTGTTTATTGCTCCTCCAGGAGACCAGGTTGTCTCCCAAAAATATATAATAACCTAAAGTAGACCTCCTGCCATCCACATAGCTTGCCTAGTTAGAGTCACAACAGACCACAATCTTCATATGCATGTTCCTTCTGAATGTCAGCCTATTATCAAGAACATTCTTCAAGTACCGCAGAACATAGTATACTGCATCCATATGATCCTTTCGTGGGTCATGCATGTAGCGTCTAACCACGCTCACAATAAAGGAGATGTCCATACGAGTGTGGTTCAAGTAAATCAACCTCCTAATAAGCCTTTGATACATCTCATGATCCACTGCTTCCTCGGCCTCAACATCCAACTTACACTTCTAATCGATTTGTGTCACCAATATTTTAAATGTCAGATGTCTGGTACATATAAGATTGGGTTTTTTAAATGTTGGGGACATTTGAAACTGTCGAGTTTCAAAATTAAAATATATATTATTAGTATGTATGTAAAATATAACTATGCATCTATTATGTATTTATGTTGTACAACCCAAATTCATCGAGGGTGGACCCTCCCAGTGCTAGGTCAGTAAGAGTCAAAGTCAATAAGTCAAGACAGAAGTTAGAGTCAGCGTGCAAGATAGTAGAATTCCTGAGTGAGTATGGCGAGCTCCCCTCTCATACTCGCCAGTTAGGCGACTAGGCCAGTTACTCGCCCAAACTGAGCAAGCTCCCCTAAAAAGTCGTCTAGTCGCCAGGGGTGGGGCTATAAATAAGGACCCCCCATCCCCTTAGATTTTCCTATAAATAGGACCCCAGGGGTACGAGGAGATGGACTTTGGAATCTCACAAAAGTTCTCGAGCACCTCATTTCCTAGAATTCGAGCTGAGCCTTTGAATCCTTTTTTCAGAGAGACATGTAGAGAGCTATCAACTATCCATCTTAGTCGCCACCTTGACTTGGTCCCCAACTAGAATATACCTCGTACCTTGCTCGACCATCTTTGGTTGTGGAGGGGAAGCTTCTTCTAAGCATCTGAGTACGTGGTAGGACCTCCCTGGCACAGCTCCTGGGGTTCTTTTTGTTGTCTGACTATTTTTTTCATCCTAGCCCATTATCCATCGAGCCCGACCGCTGAATCGGTAACCTTAGACTGCCTTGATCTGAATTTTCCTTGCGTCCTTGTAAGACCGAGCCACTACATTGATGGTCGAGATCAGCTCCCCACTTGTATGTCGGTCTAGCTACACTCGATTGCACCTCTCCTCCGTCTGGAGAAACAATCAGGAATAGGTCTGGATGCCAACCTCCTAAACTCGATGAGGATCGACCTCACAAAGGTATACATTATCTAAAGGATTCATCAGTCTTTGAGAAGACTAAAAGACCCGCTCTTAGCGATTGTATGTCCTGTGATGCAGGACGCATCTCTGCCATTGCCAAGATGGGATTACCTGCCATGCTTTTGGAAGCAGCTGGGCAATGAATCTCCGAATGGTTTGAGTCCATGCTAGGATGAAGGCCTCGAGTGTGTGCATCCCGTTGGACCCCCCGACTGTCATTCCCTATCTTTAGATCCCTTCAAGTTCTTTATTAGTTAAAGTGGAGTGTTGGCCTCGAGAATGTGCGTCTTACGAGACTCCCCCCACCCCCGAGTGCAACTCTATTATCCGAAGGATTGTCGTCAGCAAGCGAGAGAATCTGTCTGTTTTCCTTTCAATAAGAGTCTCTTTGTGGTCAATTTCTTCAAATTTTGCGAAAATCGAATAGATATAATGATGTGTTTTTTATGAGTATACATGTGCAAGAGCATGTAGGTACAAGCATGCAGGTGCGAGCATGCGACTGCGACTATGCAGGTGCGAGAAACAATATGTGAGCATGCGACTGCGGCTATGTAGGTGCGAGCAGTGACGTGTGAGCATGCGAGTGCGACCATTCAGGTGCGAGCGACGTTGCGTGATTTAGTATAAACGAGTATGCGAGCAAAGATCGCCACAATGAGGACTCAACTTCTCTGCACCTATGAGCCTAGCGAGTATCATCAACAAGCGAGCATGCGAATAAAAAAGCATGTATAAAAGAACACAGTATAGAAAAATCTTTTGTATTATCTGGCGAGCATTACAACGCAAAAAGAGGCAATGACACCTTGAATAAAGGTTCGTCTACAAAAGTTTCCTATGTTACATATATATATATATATATATGTATATGTTCGCACGTAGGAGGTCGCCAACCGACTAGGACTTATCTTCGTAAGTATCAAACTGGAACTCCTCGTCTTCGATGATGACGTCTTCTTCATCGTCAGCATCATCCTTGCCATCCTCATCGTCATCACTGCTGTCACCGCTCTCTCCGCTGATGCTATCTTTATTGTCGCTGGAACCAGTAGTGCAGGACATGACGCGATCAAGCGAATTGGAATCTTTAGCGATCATGTCAGGAATTAGGTCAACCACAGTTAGGTGATCGGCCTTCGGGCCAAGGAAGCCATCCATCCTCAACTTGGTGAGAACGACATCTCCCGTTGCTTGTGCGATCCCGCGGTGAATAGATGGCATCTCGTCCCCGTGGAAGCGGATCTTCTTCCCCATCCCATGAGTACTCGCCTCTAGCTGCTGCTCAGCTAGACGAGTATCCGAGGTCCCATGGAGAACTTCGACAACCGTCGGGCAAGTCTCTAACTCAACAAACCAGACTTGGGCAATCTCCAGCTCGGTCTTGGTGTGCGCAAGCACTTGCTCGAGCTGAGAGATTTTTTTTGCCATCTCAATCTTGGCAGCCTGCGAGTATCAACAACAAACAGTCAGAAGATCCATCAAGTAATGCATCGACTAAGGAAAAGTCGCGTATGAAAGTACAGGCTACCTCGTAGTCCTTCCATCGGACGGACTGCATCCCCAGGTCGATCGTCTTCCGAGTGATTACCTTTAGTGCCTCCTGTGAATCAAAGAGCCTCCTTGTCGTGTGACGGCCCAGCTAAGTAGCTCACAGGAGTGTGGGAGCTGTTTGATGGGAGAGCAGCTCTACGTTGAGATCTAGTAGCAACTCGGCATCAGCTCATCCATAGACACTAGTGGGCATCTGAAGGTGTCCTTACCGCTGCGTCCGAGGTTGTTGTTCAGATGAAAGCATGACGCTCTGACGTCTACCGATGACTCCCTCCCATTGAAGAGTTCATGGGAGATCTTCACACGCTTTCTCTCGTGATCGGGGGACTTGACTTTCTCTTTCTCCTTGTCCAAATTCCTTTGTGAGTGACCTCCTTATCGCCAGCTCACAGGTAGCCCTTAAAACCCGCGAGACACGGGATCTCCTCAACATCAACAGGCGGGTTCACCGAACCCAAGCACGGCAACACGACTTCCTTCGCCAGAGGAAGTGATTTTCGTGGAAGAACACAAGTAGCTGCATAAGTAGAACATTTAGTAAAGTCACAACAACTATCAGAATCAAATCAGCTCGTATGGTAAGATCTCACCGAGGAATGTACCTTCGTCGGGGAAGACCTTATCCAGCGAGTTGACGTTTAGACGCTAGTGGATGACGTTGAACCGACGGCCGCGAAAGGCTTCGAATAGCTTCTCACGCGGATCCTCCAGAATGGGCAGCAAGAAGGCGACTTCTGGTGGTTGGTGCGGCCTGCACGACACCCCGTCAAAGTCACCAGCAATGACGACCAGGTACTTGCCCCATCGGTGGACCCTGTTCGCCGTGCTGACCAAGGTGCAGACATTGCTGCTAAAGAAGATGACACCCTCGATGGTCGCGGTGAAGGCGAAGATCTTCTTGAAGACGTAAAGATCAAAGGCGATATTCTCCTCATGTAGGAAGCATATAAATAACATGATCATCGACACCCCGTTCAGAGTGATCTGGGCAGGGACGATCTTGAAGTACCACGAGATTTTGTAGTTCTCTAGCCATAGAGGAAGTCACATGCTGACTTCAAAGTGGTGGAGGGGAAAGACCATCTCACCCTCGAAAAAGGTGTTTAGTCGCTCGGACTATGCGGGGAGCCTGACCGAGTACTCCTCAGGCAGGTGCCTTTTGCATAAATCCTCTAAATCTCGCTCGGTAGCAGTAGACTTCTTGAAGACGACCTCGGTGAAGTTGATCGCATGGGCCTTTGCCGAGCACTCACATCGTTATTAACCATATTCTTCGACGAGTAGTGAGCAGTAGAAGATCGAGGAAGAAAGAGCAACTAAAGGTCAGCGAGAAGGGAAACACGAGCAAGATAGAAATACTCGTGATATGGATTCAAAAATTAAAATAGCGTTGTAAAGGCCCACCTACCCCTTCTATTTATAGGCAGAGGCCTGGGGGGTATATCAACCTCGCACGAGTATCAACCTAAGTCGAGCGCTAACCGACAAATCAACCTTATCTACGAATCCTATCTCGCTAAATTCAGTCAGAAGATTTCCAACACGCCGAAATCTGCAAAGACAACTCAAGAAATCGCAGAAAAAAGGCGAGTATCAACGCAGAAAAAGTATCATCACAGAAGAGCAAATCTCAAGATCAATTGCGAAATACAAACTCGCCATCTCAAAAAAAAAGAATATTACATTGTTCATTACAATGTCGCTAAGGGCGGGGAAAAATAAAGAAGAAAGATATGAAGTCCTAGGAGGTCACTGCTTGGGAAGAGGTGGATGTCGCCCGACCCAGCCCATCTCGCACGCTCACCGATAGTACTCACTTGCCACCGCCATCACATCATTGCCCCGATGCAGCTGGTCATCCATTCTCACCAGTCGTCTTGGAGTTCCCATGATCGGTCATCAATTTTCCCTGATCCAACTCGTTGATCATATGGAAGTGGGCCTCGTAAGCCACAAGCCAGTCCTAGGGATGCAAACGAGTCGAGCTCGAGCCGAGCTTGATAAAATTTCCAAGCTCGAGATTTTCATTTCGAGCTCAAGCTTGAGCTCAAGCTCGACGAGCTCATTTATCCCAGCTCGAGCTCGAGCTCAATGCCAACTTATCGAACTCGAGCTCGAGTTTCGAGCTCGCGAGCTCGAGCTGCTCGCTAGCTTTTTAGCTCATGAGCTTTATTTTCTTATTTTTTATATTTTTTTTCATATTTTTTATATATCTTTTTAAAAAATGGAATAAAAAGCTCGCGAGCCGGCTCGTGAGCTCATGAACATTAATATTCGAGCTCGAGCTCGACTCATAATCGAGCTCGAGCTCGTCGAGCTCGAGCTCGAGCTCCACAAGCTCGAGCTCGAGTCGAGCTTTTTTCGAGCCGGCTCATCGAGCTTTCGAGCCGACACAACTTAACTTGCACCCCTAGCCGATCCTGCAGCTCTTCCATCTTTTCCATCCTCACCTCCAGTGCCGAGATCCAACAATGTGGCTCGTAGATGACGAGTTGGTCGAACTTTGTCTCTAACACAATGCATGTGCAAGCAACAGCTTGGCGGTACTCGTGAGCGAGAAGCCCGAGGGCGTCGATGAAAGCCGCTCTCGGGGTTGCAGGACAACCTGTCAAGATAAATAAGAAGTTGTCGAATCAGTTAATAATCACATTATCAACAGTCAGACCAATTTAGCAACATACGAGCAACCTTGCCGAGGAGATTGGGATCGACGAGGGGAAGGGACGCGGTGAGATGATTCTCGTTGGCCCGATGACGAGCCTCCCTGGCATTCGTCGGTCTGTCCCTGTCCGCGACCTCCAGGGTCATGACCTTCGGTCCACCGTGGGAAGTAGCTCAGGTGCCTTCTGTCTCGATCTCGCGAGGAGCTCTCATGTGGGTTCAGAGGGACCGTAGTTTTCAGGCAGATTTCAGTGCGAGCTTCGTTACTCGGCGGCAGAAGAGGAGGCGACGTCAGAGGGGTGCTCGCTCTCGATTGTGACAAACTGATCAATGGAGGAGGAGGCAGTGGCAAAAGATTATTTGTCGTCGATTGTGATAAGGTGGTCGCAGGATGAGGGGCCTTGCTCGCCTCAGGTTACGAGGTATTTGTCGCAGGAAGATCCTTTTTCCTCGCCACAGGAGTTTGTTTTTCCAGCTCATTCTTGGGACTGACGTGGATTCGAACGGTGTGTCCATATTGCAGCTATTGCTGAGCTTCAAGGGCGACCAATGGAGCTGATTGCAGTGGAGCGACATCCAGATGCTCTCCAGAAGTAGTCGGTGGAGGAGCTGCGAGTAAAGAATAAAAGTCAACAAGAAAGATTGGAATTGTTCATCAAACTCAAGGAGTCATCGGTAAGATAGCAACCTTGAGAGACAGTAAGATTCGTTTGTAGCTACGCCTAGGAACCGGTGAGGTCCGAGACAGGAGGAGAAGTTGGCGTAGGGAGGCAAGAAGCTTCAGGAGCCGATTGCTCGAGAATGTCACTCAACCCAAGATTGTTAAGGAGTTTCTTAGTGTGGGTTGGAATGTCGGAATGGTCGGCCGGGGTTGCGACATCCTCGGTGCCCAGATGCGGGTTTTTTGTTTTCGAGGCGAGCGATTTTTTCTTCTTCTTTAACTTCTTCTTCAGCGGAGGGGTGAAAGTCTTTGTTTCAAGAGTAGATATACACCTAGAGGGGGGGGGGTGAATAGGTTTCTTAGTCTTTAAGACTATCTTTTTTTTGGTGTGTTGAGTGTTCGGTTATTTTAGTTAGCTTTCAAGAAAGTGACACACCACACCAGTATTTATTGTGGTTCCCCAAGATATGGGTGTATCCATTATCCCTACCACCTTTCTAACAGTGTGTTAGACAAAGCAATCTTCTCCAATCTCAGCTTAAAGAGCTTACAACACAGATCCCTCAGGATCTCTCAGACTTCCTCCAAGTCCTACCTCAGACCAAAGCCCTACAACTAAGAGTAAATGTTACACCTACAGCTTAGTGACCCACTGATCACCTACCTCAAACTTAATCAAAAGTTATATACCTCAAGCTAGGAGGATAGCCCTACACTCGGAGAGAATAACTCATATATAGCCCAGATCAAGAATGATCCTACCTTAGGCCAAAGTCCGTACCTCATATTCTAAACAGAATCCTACCTCAGAGAATAAATCTCCTACCTCAGGCATACATGCCCTACCCTCAGATCCACTACAAGATCCTACAACATAGCCTTTATATTTTAGGCTTACAACTCATATCAAGACTGATCCTACAAAATGAGTAGGTGTGTTGTTGTTGATTGACTCCAGAGAAAGTGTCCTCTAAGCTTGCCTGTTGAACTGAGTAAACTCAGCCCGATCTTCTTCACAGTACCAAGAATAGATCTTTAAGGTTGTTCTTCTTGTGCTGAGAAGTAACTGGAGAACACTGCTTCTTCAGGCCTAGATTGTAGTAGACATTAGGGCTGAGGCCTTGAAGATGAGCCGCAGCTTTAAGCTTGCTCTTCTTCCCCTTCTTCAAAAAAGATTTTCTGATCTTGCTGTTGAAGACCAGAATGAGATTTCAGTTCTTTATCTCTTCAACAACTAACTTCTGTCTGTTGATCACAGACTTACTGTAAGAGTAAGTTCTTGGAAAAACTTCTCCTTCACCGAAAGGAAGAAGATGACCAAAAAGCTATGTCTCCAAAAAGCTCCATCTCCAAAAAAAAATATCTTCTTCTTTCTTGGAACTCTACTTTTGTATCCCGCTGTCCAATGACTCTCTGTACAGTATGGGCCAGCCGATGTTGGCAACTGGAACACTTCTTTTGCATTAAATGTTGTCCTAAAGGCAAGCGACGCCTTTTGTCATCTAGCGTGCAAAACCCATGACATTTGAATTCTTGATGTCGTTAGCATGACTCGGCGCTTCTGGACTTAGTAATTTCCAGACAATCTGCATAGACGTTGAGTGAAGCCTTGTCACTCAATGCAAAAGTACTTAGCAGAATTATGCATCTTCAGGCGTTGACTGAGCCTTCATCACTCAACGCTTTCTGACTTTTATAGTCTAACTGTTAAAGCGTTGATTGACCCTTCATCACCCAACGTTTCTGGACTTGTTTGAAATTTCTCTGTATGAAGATGTTGACTATAGCTTCTATACTCAACGTTTCTAACTTTGCATGTCTTCCTGATGAGGGGTTGAGTGGTCAGTCTTCACTCAGTGCTTCTATACTTAGACAGAATTTCTGTTGAGTAGGCGTTGAGTGAACTGTCTTCACTCAATTCTTCTGTCCTTAGCCAGAATTCTAGTCAACAATATTGAGGTTTTGACCGCAGTGTGTTTTGACAACGCGTTTGCTCTTCTGGCGTAGAGTGAAGAGAGTTCACTCGACGCTTCTGGACTTCACCCGTTTTTTGCATGTTCAGCAACCTGTCTTTAGTATAACAATCATTATGACCCTGACAACCTGTCAAAACAAAGTAACAGAATACAACCTACATACAATGAACTTTGAGCATATATTAGATTCATCCATGTGTATGTTATTGACTAATTGGTCATCTTCAAATCTAGGACATTATGATCAATGGACCCAACAATCTCCCCTATTTGAAGAAGTTAGAACACTACTCAATGATATACACTACCATATATAGAAGATAAGCATTCACAAAATTTAAGAGAAGAAAATGATACACACACAAAAATATGATTGTTATTAAAGGCAATAGTCATAAATATATAGTGTGCTTAAAACAATGTTCACTTTCCTATAGCCCTTAACGAAAACACAAAAAACATGTCATGTTTCTGGTTCCTTGATCACTATCCCCCTGCTGGGTTTCTTTGCATCCCTTTCCTTATTTTCATTCTTCTTCTCCTTTTGTCTCTCAAAATAATTGTAGGGCTTAGGAAAGTACTTGCTGAGCTCAACAGCATCTGATGGAACAACACCTGACTTTTTTTCTCTTCTGAACGTCCTCCTGGCCTCTTCATTTCTTTCTAACTTGGTCCATTCTAGGGAGCTATAAAGCATTCTCCTATCAGTTTTCTTATCTTTGATCTGATCCCAAGAAGATAAGATGATGGTTCTTGATTGAGGACTTCGCTTCTCAAAGTCTGGCCTGGTCTCCATCTCATCTATATACCTTTTTCTTACGGAGTCTGACCTCTTCCTCTTATTCAACAATAGACTTGCCTCTGGCTCATGCTATTTGATCAGCAGTGGGGCTGAATATAGGAATTATAGCAGTAGTAGAAGGTTCAGCCAACTGAGCACTACTTTGATCATCATATAGATCACCATTAGGGGTGCATGTTGAGTTAAGACGACTCGAAGGTTCGATGAGCCGGCACAAAAAAAGCTCGACTCGAGCTCGAGCTCGATTACGAGTCGAGGTCGAGCTCGAATATTAATGTTCATGATCCCGCAAGCCGGCACACGAGCTTTTTATTCCATTTTTAAAATATATATATAAAAAAAGTGAAAAAAATATGAAAAAAAAGAAAATAAAGCTCATGAGCTAAAAAGCTCGTGAACAGCTCGAGCTCAAGCACGAGCTCGATAAGTTGGAATTGAGCTCGAGCTCGAGCTTGGAAATTTTGTCAAGCTCGGCTCGAGCTTGACTCGTTTTGAAAGTCCACCTAGTGTCGGCTATGTGCACCTATGGGGGGGGGGATAGGTGAGGTGTGGTTCTTTTGCGGAATTCACAGATGTACCTGCACAGTAAAAGCAACAAACACAGAACACAGAATACACAGCAAATTTATAGTGGTTCCCCGACTTGGGTACATCCACTTTCCCCCTTCGACCTATCTCCCCCAACAAGGGACGACTCGGTCACTTCTCCAACGGGATTGAAATCCAATCCCTTCACTAACGGAAGGTGCCCTTCCACACGTGAGAGTCAACACTCCCACAAATCGGGTTGCACCCAACCCTTACACCGCGGAACAAAAGTTCCTTTACAATAAAATAAAAGTAGAATGTACACGTGATACAAACTTCTCTTGGAGACTCCGGTGTTCCTCTTTGGTCGACGACGTGTTCTTGAAGTCGATGAAGAGTCTACGACCTTGGTCTTGCTTGGAGAAGATCTCCCCGGAACCGGCGGCGGCACACGAGCGGCGGCTAGCTTCGGGATCGGCGGCTACGAAGAAGAGCAGCTGCTGAACTTGGAGATCCAAACTTCGTTGCGAAGCAAGCTCGGTCTACCAACGGTCACACGAGGATCGGTCGTCTCGATCGATTCGGATGGGAAGTGTTTCCGATCAACAAATCGAGAGACAAGGGATCTCTGGATAGACGCGTGAGACTCGAGCCTTGCTAAGCTACTGTCGCCGGAGATCGGGAAGAAGATCTATCGGTGGCGACGGACTTGCGCGAGCGGCGACGGAGGCGGCGGAAGGATTTCGCGATTTTAGGGTTTCCGTGAGCTCGCGTATTTTTCTGTGTTTTTTCTACTGTTCAAAATACCCATGTATTTATACTGTAGCTACCCCCAATAAGACCGTTTGTGGGACCCACAGAGATAGTCCCCAAATCCCGGTCCAGATTTTAAACAGCGGCAGAATCCGGTTCAGGGAATAAGCTGAGAAACCGCCAAGTCAAAATCGGCGAGAATCGCAGACGATTCTCGACGAATCGGCGAGAATCACCAAGTGATTCTCGACGATTCGTCGAGAGTCGTTTGTGATTCTCGTCGAATCTCTTGTCGATTCTCAACGAATTGGACTTTGTGTTCATGGGCTGCTTGACCACTGGTTCGGCGGGAATTACAAGTGATTCTCGCCGAATCATACTTGGCACCATTTTGAGATGGCCAGAAGAAGTCGGCGAGAATCACTGATGATTCTCGTCGATTCGGCGAGAATCACCAAGTGATTCTCGCCGATTCGGCGAGAATCACTTGGTGATTCTCGTCGAATTTGCCTTGGACGATTTTTCGTCTTCCACCTAGGAGCTGCTCCTTGACCCTCCATGCTCCTTGTCTTCTCTTGCATATGAGCGGCCCTGTGCTTGAAAATAAGTGCACTCCAATAGAGAGAGTACACGTAGGCCAACACACTGATCTGCTCAACGAGGGATTACGTCGTGCAGACCCGTGTATATTGACCTACTGCACCCTGACATTGGTGTGCACTTAGCGTGGAAAAACTACAAGCACAACTAGAAAAGGTTTATCAAATACATAGTCTATTCACCTTAGCTTGTCCAGGAGCTTCGTCAAATCAGGTACATTGTGGATACAATACCCAACAATCTCCCCCTATTTGAAGAAGCCTAAACCCTACAAGCTAAGGTGAATGGAGCGAATGAAATTGAAAGCAAATGAAATTCATAAACTTAACATTGGGTGGGGTTATCCCTTACCAATACCGCTTTCTTGGAAGCAAGCTGGAGCCACACCTTAGCCTTGACCCCGAGAGGGTAATCTCCCCCTTTTCGGCTTCTACAAAGCGGGGTCTGTAGCGATTGACTTTTTGCTCCCCCTCAGTTCTTGCAGCTGTACGCACGCGGAGTTCCTTGCTCCCCCTCGGTTCTTGCACTAGCCTGGAGCTTCTGGAGTCTTCACTCCTCATAGTTGAGCATTCCCAATTCAGTCTTGAAAAGATTGAACTTGGCCTCGTCTAGGGGCTTTGTGAATATATCAGCAATCTGCTTGTCCGTGGGGACATAACAGAGAGAGATATCCTTGTTCTCCACGTGCTCCCGAATGAAGTGGTAGCGTACTTCAATATGCTTCGTCCGGCTGTGCGACACCGGATTGTTGGCAATGGCAATTGCACTGGAGGAGTCGCAGTACATTGGAACTTCCTTGAACTGAAGGTTGTAGTCGGCCAACTGATTTCTGATCCAAAGAAGTTGTGCGCAACAGCTCCCTGCCGAGATATACTCTGACTCTGCAGTGGAGGTTGCAACGCAATTTTGTTTCTTGCTGTTCCATGAGATAAGCCTCCTGCCGAGGAATTGACACGTCCCGGAGGTGCTTTTCCTGTCATCCCTGCTCCCTGCAAAATCAGCATCTGAAAAGCCTATTAGCTCGACATCATTGTTCCTCGGGTACCACAAGCCAAGATTAGGAGTACCTTTAAGTATCTTAGAATTCGCTTTGCAGCGACATAGTGAGATTCCTTAGTGTTCACCTGATATCGGGCACATACACATGTGGAGAACATAATATCCGGTCTACTGGCAGTAAGGTAGAGCAGGGATCCAATGATGCTTCTGTATTTGGTTTCATCGAAAGGTTTACCTTTCTCATCCTTATCCAGAGACATGGTGGATCCCATTGGAGTCCTCATAGAGGTTGCACTCTCCATACCGAATTTCTTAAGGAGTTCATTTGTGAACTTCGTCTGAGAGATGAAGATTCCATCCTCAGACTGTTTCACTTGAAGGCCTAAGAAATACTTGAGCTCTCCCATACTGCTCATTTCAAACTTTCCTTGCATAAGTTTGGAAAACTTTTTGCAAAGATTGTTGTCCGTTGAGCCGAATATTATGTCATCGACATAGATTTGCACCAGCAAAATCTTGCCTTTGACTTCCCTGAGAAACAATGTTTTATCTATTTTACCTCTGGAGAACTTGTTCTCAAGAAGAAAACTAGATAAAGTCTCATACCAAGCTCGGGGAGCTTGTTTCAACCCATATAAGGCCTTATTAAGAAAATAAACGTGATTGGGATAAGTAGGGTCGACAAAACCTGGGGGTTGAGCGACGTATACTTCCTCTTTCAGGTCTCCGTTCAGGAATGCCGATTTTACATCCATTTGGTAGACAGTGAATCCTTTGTGTGAAGCATATGCCAGGAACAACCGGATTGCCTCGAGCCTTGCGACTGGTGCGAAGGTTTGGTCGAAGTCAATCCCTTCCTCCTGTCTGTAACCTTGAGCCACCAGCCTGGCCTTGTTCTTTATGATGACACCACGTTCATCCAGCTTGTTTCTGAAAATCCACTTCGTGCCAATGACATTCTGCTTGTATGGTCTGGGAACCAGCGTCCAAACCTTGCAACGTTCGAATTGATGTAGTTCCTCTTGCATGGCCAGAATCCATGCCGCATCCTTGTTCGCCTCATCGAACTTCTTTGGCTCAACCTGAGACAGGAAGCTGAGATGCAATACTTCGTTAGTTGTACCTCTTCGAGTTCTGACGCCTACACGAGGATCTCCGATGATCTGTTCTCTAGGATGATCCCTCACGTGACGGAGCTCTAGAAGTCTGGCGTCGGGAGCTTCAGCTACTTCTTGTGCTTCTCGTTCTTCTAAAAGATTTGTTCCATCTTGATCTTCAACATTTTCAGATGACGTGGAGGTGGAAACTTTGACGTACTTGGGTGCGTCATCTTTAGGGGTCTCATCCAGATTCAGCTGGTCAAGTCTAGCACCTGCATCTTCAAGAATACAACTGGAAGAATTGCTGTTAAGCAAGCTTCCTTCATCAAATACAACATTTATTGATTCTTCTACCACTAAGGTTTTCTTATTGAAGACCCTATATGCCCGACTATGGGAACTATATCCCATGAATATGCCTTCGAAGCATTTTTCACCGAATTTAGTACGCGGATACTTCCCATTATTTAGTACATAGCATCTGCAACCAAAGATCCTTAAGTAGGACATGGTTGGTTTCCTGCCTTTCAGTAGCTCGTAGGGCGTCTTACGATGATGTTTGTTGATCAACGCTCGGTTTTGTACATGACATGCCGTATTGACACCCTCTGCCCAGAAGTATTCCGGGAGAGAAGCATCTTTCAACATAGTCGTGCAGGCCTCAATGAGAGTTCTATTTCTCCTCTCCGCAACTCCATTTTGCTGAGGAGTGCGCGGGGAGGAAAACTCATGAAAGATACCATGTTCTTCACAAAATTCTGTCATAGCACCAGATTCGAATTCTGTTCCATGGTCACTTCGGATTTTGACCACGGAGCAGTTAAATTCGTTCTGAACCTGCTTGACAAAATTAGTGAAGATGTCAAAAGTATCTGACTTTCGTTTTAAAAAGAACACCCATGTAAACCGTGAGTGATCATCAACTATCACTAGCGTATATGACTTGCCTCCCAAGCTATGAACTTGCATTGGGCCAAACAAGTCCATATGTAGCAGGTAAAGACATCGGGAAGAGTCTTTGTCTGCAATGCTCCTAAAGGTAGCCCGGGTCTGTTTGCCCATCTGGCATGCATGACAGGGGCTATCCTTGATGCACTTGATACTGGGAGCATCTCTTACTAAATTCTTAGAAAATAGCATACTAATTGTCTTATAATTAATATGTGCCAATCTCTTGTGCCACTGTTCACAAAGAGAAGCACTGCCTGTTGCCACAAGGCATACGGGGGTAGATGAATCTATACTAAGAAAATCTAAGCAGAAGATATTTCTGCTCCTAATGCCTGATAATACCGTCTCAGAGGAGGTACGTGAAATTATCAGACATTTATCCTTGCAGAACTTAACGTCATAACCTTTATCACATAACTGACTTACACTGATCAGGTTATGGTTTAACCCTTCAACATAAGCCACGTCGGTGATAGAGATTATACCGTTGGAAATCATACCATAACCTCTGGTGACTCCTCGATCTGACCCTCCAAAGATGACTTTGGGTCCATTCTCGACTGGAGTGTAATCACGCAGCAGGCTTCTTGTCCCGGTCATATGCCGGGAGCATCCACTGTCCAAATACCAGATTGGCGTTTTGGTGGCCTTTGGACATTCCTGCAAAACAAAATTAATTTGCCTTAGGAACCCAATCGAACTTGGGTCCTAGATTCCTGGTTAGCACACTCCCCCTCGGTTGGTTAACCCTACGAGTGGTCGGTCTCGCATTGTTAACATGGGGAGTCTCGTAGTTCCTTGGATTAAACCAACAATCCACGGCAAAGTGACCGACTTTGCCACAGCACCAACAGTCGAACCTGTTGTATCTCTTCCGAGGCTCCTGCCTTACCCTGGGAACAACGGGTACAGCTGGGGCCTTGAATCTGGAGGTGGAGGCCTCATGGTGATGGCAGTCACATGACGTTGTCACCTTCTGAATAACAGGCTTGACTTTTGGCGCCTGCTTTCCATTATGGCCGCTAGAGAACGGACCATAACTTCTTATGTGGATCTCCTCATAAGGTGCCTTGAAGGCACTCTCCCCAAAGTTCCGGGGGAAGTTCCAACCTTCATACCGGCTCTTAGGCTTTGCAACCGAGGGCCGGAAATGATGCCCATATGTTGACTCAAAGTCATGTTGGTTGCAAGGAAAGCCAGGCTTTCTGAATGCAACAGGACTAAGAGGAGCCTTCCCCTTTTCATCAGCAGAGGCCTTCTTGGCGGCCTTATTCTTCCTCTGGTTCTTGTTTCTCCGAGATGAAGAACCAGATGCCCCAACATGCCCCAAGCCAGCTCCTTTGGCCTGAGCAGAGAAGGTGTCAACGACTGGAAGCACTGTTTTAGGCATAGAGAAGCTCTGTACGATCTTCCTTTCTGCCGCAAGTAGTTCTTCCAATCTGTTGACTTCCTCCTGCTTGAGATCAAGGAGCTTCAAAGACTCTGAGTGCTTTGAAGTTAGGTCAATATGCTCCTGTCTGAGAGAGATCAAGCTAGTGACCTCTTCCCTTAGGGATACACACTCACCCTTAAGGAATCTTACTTCCTTCTTCTCAGCCTTCAGTCTCTTGCGGCACTCGTCAAAAGTGTTGAGCAGAAGCTCATACTTGTCGAGGAGCTCAGCTTCACGGGCCGAAGGGCCATCCTCAGGTTCATCATCCTGAGACTCAGGATCAGAGTCGGAGTCGGAAAGAGGGGTGTGAGTTTTTACCTTCCCAGTGAATGGGGGCATTCTCCTTCTGAGTCCGATCGACCCACCAGCCCGAAGTAGGCTTCTTCATCATCACTGGAGTCTGAAGAATCAGACTCACTTAGTGTCTTTGGCCTTCTGGCGATATAGCTCCGCTCCTTCTTCTTATCTCTGGAGGATTTGAGCTCCTCTCCTTTCCCTTTATCTCTTTTGCTTTGATGGCAGTCGGCCACAACGTGACCTGGCTTATTGCATCCAAAGCAAATAATATCAGAAGAACGGTGTTTGTTAGGTTTAGATGCATACCTGTCAGAAGAGTAGTTTTTCTTCTGATGTCTGGAAGAGGAGCCGTCTCTCTTTCTTTGATTCCTCATCTTGAGGAATTTCTTGAACTCTCGAGTGATGAGGGAGAAATCCTCTTCCGACAGTTCTGAGCTGGAGGAGCATGGATCGGAGTCCTCCTCTTCTTCCTTATTTCTAGCACGGTAGGACACCGCACCCTTCCCTTTTCTGGAGTGACTGGCTTTTAGGGCCACAGTCTTTTCTTTTGCAGCAGCCTTCTCTGCTTCTTCCTCTGCCTTCCTGGTGTTCAGCTGAAGTTCATAGGACATCAGCTTCCCGAACAGGATTTGAGGATCAGTTTCTGCTAGTCTGCCAAATTCTCTGATGGCGCAGATCTTTGTGTCTCATTCCTTAGTCAGGGACCTAAGGAATTTGTCATTGAGTTCACCATTGGTGAACACTCTTCCATAGCCCTTGAGGGCGTTGACAATCTTCAGGAAGTTCTCGTATGTGACTCCGATCTCTTCCTTAGGCCCTTGCCGGAAAGCCTCATACTTCTAGTTCAGGAGGGATCTCCGATCATCCCTTACTTCATCTGTGCCCTCCATCAGAATGATCAGACACTGCCATATCTCCTGAGCTGTCTTGCAGTTGCTGAAGTTTTGCATCATCGAGTCATCAACTGCACTGACCAGGATGTTTCTAGCCTTCATGTCAAGGCCCACTAGAACCATCTCATCCTTGTCCATTTCAGAGAGTGTCTTCGGCACTTTCTTGGTGGGATCAATGGTGGAGGCCTTAGTGGGGACATAAGGTCCCTCCAGCACGATCATGAACAGTCGAGGGTCCACTGCTTCCATGTAGAACCTGATTCTTTCCTTCCAGATAGGAAAGTTGAGTCTGTTGCATACTGGGATTTTGCCAGAGTACTTGAGTCCGTCCATGGTAGATGTATGCCTCCTTGTTGACACTAGTGGCAGGATTCACCTCAAGGTGTTAGCCTTTTTGTTGAGGAACCTCGCTTTGATACCTCTTGAAAGTCCACCTAGTGTCGGCTATGTGCACCTATGGGGGGGGATAGGTGACGTGTGGTTCTTTTGCGGAATTCACAGATGTACCTGCACAATAAAAGCAACAAACACAGAACACAGAATACACAGCAAATTTATAGTGGTTCCCCGACTTGGGTACATCCACTTTCCCCCTTCGACCTATCTCCCCCAACAAGGGACGACTCGGTCACTTCTCCAACGGGATTGAAATCCAATCCCTTCACTAACGGAAGGTGCCCTTCCACACGTGAGAGTCAACACTCCCACAAATCGGGTTGCACCCAACCCTTACACCGCGGAACAAAAGTTCCTTTACAATAAAATAAAAGTAGAATGTACACGTGATACAAACTTCTCTTGGAGACTCCGGTGTTCCTCTTTGGTCGACGACGTGTTCTTGAAGTCGATGAAGAGTCTACGACCTTGGTCTTGCTTGGAGAAGATCTCCCCGGAACCGGCGGCGGCACACGAGCGGCGGCTAGCTTCGGGATTGGCGGCTACGAAGAAGAGCAGCTGCTGAACTTGGAGATCCAAACTTCGTTGCGAAGCAAGCTCGGTCTACCAACGGTCACACGAGGATCGGTCGTCTCGATCGATTCGGATGGGAAGTGTTTCCGATCAACAAATCGAGAGACAAGGGATCTCTGGATAGACGCGTGAGACTCGAGCCTTGCTAAGCTACTGTCGCCGGAGATCGGGAAGAAGATCTATCGGTGGCGACGGACTTGCGCGAGCGGCGACGGAGGCGGCGGAAGGATTTCGCGATTTTAGGGTTTCCGTGAGCTCGCGTATTTTTCTGTGTTTTTTCTACTGTTCAAAATACCCATGTATTTATACTGTAGCTACCCCCAATAAGACCGTTTGTGGGACCCACAGAGATAGTCCCCAAATCCCGGTCCAGATTTTAAACAGCGGCAGAATCCGGTTCAGGGAATAAGCTGAGAAACCGCCAAGTCAAAATCGGCGAGAATCGCAGACGATTCTCGACGAATCGGCGAGAATCACCAAGTGATTCTCGACGATTCGTCGAGAGTCGTTTGTGATTCTCGTCGAATCTCTTGTCGATTCTCAACGAATTGGACTTTGTGTTCATGGGCTGCTTGACCACTGGTTCGGCGGGAATTACAAGTGATTCTCGCCGAATCATACTTGGCACCATTTTGAGATGGCCAGAAGAAGTCGGCGAGAATCACTGATGATTCTCGTCGATTCGGCGAGAATCACCAAGTGATTCTCGCCGATTCGGCGAGAATCACTTGGTGATTCTCGTCGAATTTGCCTTGGACGATTTTTCGTCTTCCACCTAGGAGCTGCTCCTTGACCCTCCATGCTCCTTGTCTTCTCTTGCATATGAGCGGCCCTGTGCTTGAAAATAAGTGCACTCCAATAGAGAGAGTACACGTAGGCCAACACACTGATCTGCTCAACGAGGGATTACGTCGTGCAGACCCGTGTATATTGACCTACTGCACCCTGACATTGGTGTGCACTTAGCGTGGAAAAACTACAAGCACAACTAGAAAAGGTTTATCAAATACATAGTCTATTCACCTTAGCTTGTCCAGGAGCTTCGTCAAATCAGGTACATTGTGGATACAATACCCAACACGTTTGCACCCATAATCACCATACTATTCATCATACAAACCTTCTTGAATGGGGGCTGGAATAGTAGGAATGTGTTGGAACCCTTGTTTGGATTTGTGCTAGGTTCACTCTTAGGATGTTTTTGTTGGAGTTACCATGGTGATCTGGAAGTGATCAAACATGTAATCTCACTGCCAACGCGATATGAGCCTGCAGGGTCGCACATAAGAGATGTGGAGAAGTTGGATGATTGACTGTGTTGGTAAAGGTTACCAATCAACGACCTGAATGGGGTTATGGGCAAAGTATTGCCTTAAAGGATCGTCGGGTTGGGCCAATGTTGCCTTGGAGGACTGGTATGAATAGTCGACCAAAGGTCGACGAGAATCTTCGAAGATTGGTTCTCTGATTCTCGCCGATCGACGAGAATCGTCGAGAATTGGTTCTCTGATTCTCGACGATCGACGAGAATCGTCGACCGCAGGTCGACGGTCGACGAGTATAGTCCACCCCGCGTTCGGCGAGAATCGTCGAGTATTGTACTCTGATTCTCGCCGATCCTAGGTGTTACTCGCCGACTGATTCTTGCCGAATCTATTTGATGATTCTCGCCGATCGTCACCGATTCTCGCCGATCGTCGCCGATTCTCGCCGACCGATACTCGCCGATTCTGGGACCCTATTTTTTTGGGTGGTCTGCGGATAGCGATATACCTAAGTCTATTTATGCCTTTGGTATAAATACACACTTAGGGTTTTTGGGAAACTAGATCTTCTGGCTGATCAAATCGAAACCGGAGGAAGTGTTCCGCCGTTCGTTCGCTCCGCCGATCCTGAATCCCGTCGACGGAAGGGTTCCGCCACCGTGCTCGCTCCGTCGACCACCTCTTCTCCGGCGATCGTCGCTGGCGTTGCAATCCCTGACGCGGACCTAGCAGTCCGTGGGAGAGCAAGGTGCGGTCTTTCTCCTTCCCGATAATCCGTGCGACGGATAGATCGGTGTTCTCCCGCTCGTGTGGATTTCTGCAGAGACGTGGACATCATTCCTCATAGAACTCGCCACCAGCAGGAATACGAAGCTTGGAGCATCTCCGTTGAGTTGTGACTCAACGCCACCGAGGTAATTTTTGCCTAGTTGCCTGTTAACTTCTTGATTCAATTATCATGGCCCGATCCCATTTCTTTTGGGTTTTCTTGATGTTTTATTCTTCCGCTGCGTGCACAAGCGTTGTGCCATGATTGTTGTTTTGGAAGTTTTGTTATTCCAGTGCGTGTAAACCTAGGGATTTAGAAGTGTTCTAAATGTCTAGATTTAGTCTTGGTACCCCGCCAAGAACTTCTGGAATTTCGTGGGAATTTCTAATTGTTAGAAATTGTAGTCTCCTTAGCAGTAACCATCCCTCGAGTTTGTTTTGGATTTTGAATCCAACATAGAGAGATGAGCTTGTCTACTGCTTTAAGTTGAGTTGTCTTTGCCTTTGTCCAATGCATGTAAATCTGAGGATTTGGAAGTTTCCGGATGTTCAGATTTAGCCCTTCCTTCTATCAATTGTTGATGGTGTTAGGTTGTGCACATAAGGGATGCATGTGGTTTTAGAAAAGTTGTTTTTCTTTGGATGTGCACATTGATCAAATGTTGATCATGGTTAACTGTTAACCTATAATTAAAATCCCTTCATCAAATATTAAGTGTTCGGATGCCTTCCGATGGATGACACTCTTCCTGCCTCGATCGATGAAGTGTGGGCTTGCCAAAGCAAGGTGCATTAATCTATCTTGGTAAGGGTGCGAGCGGATAATTGTGATATCTCACTGTCGACATCGGGTCCAGCTTAACTAGGTGACCTTAAAGGTTGAGTTCCTAGAGGCATAGGGTTGACATGCACCATATGATGGATGCGAGTAAGGAGTTATTCACCAACCATACAAGAATTGCATGAGGATGCAATTGGCAAGCGTTGCCTACCTAAATAACCGCATCGTGAGAGGAAAGACAAAGCTGACTCATTATGTTGGTGAAATACGGATCTTGTCCACTAAGAGAGTAGCTCGCATGAACTCTCCGAAATGTTAGTGAGGGCTACATTTCGAATAAAATAGTGAGAGTGTTTTAATTGAAGTCCAAATTAAAATAAATTGTATTTGAAATTTTGGTACTGATTTTATTCTGCATAAATTCTTGTAGAATTCCATGGCAAGTGTTTCACACTCCACTTTGTCTCTGATAGCCATCCTTGAGAAGGATAAGCTCAGTAGGACAAATTACATGGACTGGTATAGGAACCTGAGAATTGTTCTTAGGCAAGAGCGAAAGCTCTATGTTTTGGAAGAAGAAGCCCCCGAGGTGCCGACCGGGAACTCTTCCCATGCTGAGAAGGATACTTATAAGAAGTATACTGATGATGCTTTAGATGTCGAATGCCTTATGCTTGCCACTATGAACTCTGAGCTTCAGAAGCAACATGAGAGCATGGGGTGCAAGGAGATTGACGAGCATCTCAAGAAAATGTTTCAAGGGCAGGCTCGTCAAGAGAGGTTCGACATTACAAAAGCGTTGTTTCAGTGCAAGATGGGAGTTCGAGACTCAGTAGGGACTCACGTACTCAAGATGATTGGGTATATAGAGAACCTTGAAAGGCTGGGTTTTCCTCTTGGTCAAGAGTTGGCCACAGATCTGATCCTGCAATCGTTGCCGGACAGTTATGAGCAGTTCGTCTTGAACTACAACATGAATGAAATAGACAAGACACTGCCCGAACTCCTAGTCATGTTGAGAACTGCCGAAATCAATATGAAGAAGGCCAAGCCTGCCAGCCCCATATTGATGGTGCATAAGGGCAAGGTCAAGGCCAAGGGCTCTAAGAAGACGAAGGTGGGACCTAAGTCATATCTTGAGCCCAAGTCTTCTGCACTAATGAAAAATAAAAGCACGGTGAAGGAAGGGAAATGCCACCACTATGGCAAGGCTGATCATTGGAGGAGGAACTGTCCTTCGTACATTGAAGGTCTGCAGAAAAAGAAGGGAGGTATAACTTCCGCTTCAAATATTCACGTTATAGAGATAAACCTTTCTGCTCCTTCATCTTGGGTATTGGATACCAGATGTAGTTCTCACATTTGTACAAATGTGCAGGAACTGGAAAGGAGAACATTGCTGAGTAAAGGGGAGGTGGACCTCCGCGTCGGCAATGGAGCAAGAGTTGCTGCTATAGCCGTAGGGGTTTACCGTCCTTCTTTGCCTAGTGGGCTTGTAATAGAACTAGATAATTGTTATTTTGTTTCAGCCATAACTAGAAACATTATATCTATTTCATGTTTGGACATGATTGGATTTTCTTTTATAATTAAGAACAACTGTTGTTCTATATTTAAGAATGATGTTTGTTATGCTGTAGCCCAATTGTTTAATGGTCTTTATGTTTTGAACTTGGATCATCTGATCTGTAATGTTGAAAATAATAAAAGACTAAGAACAAATGACTCGAACCCTACATTTCTCTGGCATTATCGTTTGGGCCATGTCAACGAGAAGCGCATATCCAAGCTCCATAGAGATGGACTTTTGGACTCATTTGATTATGAATCATTTGAGCGATGCGAATCTTGTTTGTTAGGCAAGATGACTAAAGCTCCTTTCACTGGTTATACTGAGAGGGCTGAGGATCTCTTGGGTGTTGTACATAGTGATGTATGCGGACCCATGAGTTCCATAGCTAGAGGTGGGTATTTCTACTTTGTTACATTTACTGATGATTTCAGTAGATACGGATATGTGTATCTTATGAAGTGCAAATCCGAGACCTTTGAAAAGTTCAAAGAGTTCAAGAATGAAGTAGAAAACCAGTTAGGTAAAAGGGTTAAAGCACTCTGATCTGATCGAGGTGACGAATACCTGAGTCATGAGTTCCGTGATCATCTGAAAGAGTGTGGTATTGTATCACAGCTCACTCCACCTAGAACACCACAACATAATGGTGTGTCTGAGAGGAGAAATCGTACTCTGTTAGACATGGTACGTTCGATGATGAGTCATGCAGACTTGCCTGTTTCCTTTTGGGGTTTTGCTTTAGAGACTGCTGCAATGACATTGAATCGTGCTCCAACGAAAACGGTTCTGAAGACACCATATGAGATATGGACTAGGAAGCGTCCTAGTATGTCGTTCATTAAAATTTGGGGTTGTGAGGCATACGTGAGACGTCAAATGCCTGACAAGCTGGAACCCAAATCGGATAAATGTTATCTGGTGGGATATCCTAAGGAAACGAAAGGGTATTACTTTTACCTACCGTCTGAGGGCAAAGTGTTTGTCGCAAGGACTGGTGTCTTCTTGGAGAAAGAGTTCTTATCAAGAAAGACTGAAAAGGTAGAGCTTGAAGAAGTTCAAGAACCACATGTAGTGAATGAACCGGAATTGGATTCTGAGACAGGACTACAAGATGTTGTAGCTAGAGAACCTGCTCAAGGAACACAAGTCCTACGTAGATCTGGTAGACCGAGGTTTGAGCCTGAGAGATATGGATTTCTCGTATCTCAAATAGGTAATGTGTTGCTTATGGATCATGATGATGAACCAGCAACCTACCAAGAGGCTATGAATGGACCGGACTCCGACAAATGGCTTGAGGCTATGAAATCCGAAATGGACTCCATGTATGCAAACCAAGTTTGGAACTTGATGGAACCACCTGAAGGGGTACGACCCATAGGGTGCAAGTGGGTCTTCAAGAAGAAGACCGACATGGATGGGAATGTACAGACATTCAAAGGGCGACTGGTGGATAAGGGTTTCAAGCAAATTCATGGTATTTGTACAACCCCGTATTCGCGAAGAGTGGGCCCCAAACAAGGCGGACGCGTTTTTAAGCTTTTTGGAGATTTTGCACTCTCGGTGGCCAATTTTGGCTCTGGCTTGGAAATATACTAGTAGGGGGAAAAACTTTACTTCCCCCCCCCCCCCCGGTGGCCCCTTCTGTGAGGCAGGTGCAACGTCTTGGCAGGGGCGAGACTGGCCCGGGGCCGGGTCTCGCCCGCCCCGCGGGCAGGTGGGGGCGAGACCGGCCCGGGGCCGGGTCTCGCCCGGCCCGCGGGCAGGTGGGGGCGAGACCGGACCGGGGCCGGGTCTCGCCCGCCCCACGGGCAGGTGGGGGCGAGACCGGCCCGGGGCCGGGTCTCGCCCGCCCCACGGGCAGGTGGGGGCGAGACCGGCCCGTGGCCGGGTCTCGCCCGCCCCGCGGGCAGGTGGGGGCGAGACCGGCCCGTTGCCAGGTCTCGCCCGCCCCGCGGGCAGGTGGGGGCGAGACCGGCCCGGGGCCGGGTCTCGCCCGCCCTGCGGTTTGGCATGTGGGCTCTCCCCATCCTTGGCCCCCTTTGGGCCTTGTCGTTACCGTTTTTGCCCCTGGGATGTTTTTACCTCTTTGCCCCCCGGTGTGGCGGTTTCCTATTGGCCCAAGGCTTATTTGCCTTGGGGGCGTTTCAGACATTATGGGTCATGTGCTTGGGAAAAACTATAAATAGACCCCCTTGGGTGCCTTTTGGGAGGATCTTTTTTGGCTTCCTCCTCCCTTAGTTCCTCCTTGGTAGAGTAGAGAGGGCTCCTCCAAGGTACCCTAGCTCGAGCATTGGCTAGGGAGGGGAAGAGCTCAGGTAGCCTTCCGGGTGTGAGGTGGGACCTCCGCGCTAGAGCCGAGGGTCTGTTCCTAGTTTCCCAAGTCTTTGGTCTGTGACGTTCCTCTGAGTGTAGTAGGTGTGAGGTCACCCCTATTTTACGACCCCGAACTCCACGAGAGACCAAGTTGTTGGTTTCAACATTTTGGTGCGGTGAGCGTGGAGAGTGACCAGCACAGAAGATCTCGGGAGGGAGTCATGACTGGAGGTGAGGGAGGTAGTGATGATCTCGGCGAGCTCCCTAGCTCGGGACCCTTTGTGGGGAGGCAAGAGTTCATGGCCTCCATCCAGGGTATCATGGAGATGCTGCGAAGCATTGCTCCTCAGGGTGGTAGCTCCACCCCGACCCCCCAGGAGCTAGCTCCCCCCCCCCCCCTCGACGAGTCGACTCCCAGGGGTCTAGGCGAGATGACCCCAGCGGGGGCAGAAGGAAGTGCACCAGGAAGAAGGCCCGGGAAGGAGAGGATGGGAGATGGGGTCGAGCGAGACCTCACCGGCCGGGAGCTGTTCTCCAGCCCGGCAAGTGCCAACCCCCCAGGCGAGTAGGTCGCGCGAGTGGAGGTGGCGAGACCACCCCTTAGGGGGTCACCCTTCAGCGAGCTGATCATCTCAGCTCCCGTTCCCGAGGGGTTCAGAGAGCTAGACATGGCTTACTACACGGGGACGGATGACCCCGTCCAGCATCTGCAGTGGTTCGAGGATGCCATCTCCATCAGGCCGATGACGGATGCCTTCAAGTGTCGTCTCACGCTAAAGGAGAAGGCAAGGGACTGGTTCCATCAACTCCCTCCGAGGTCGATCTATGGGTTCGAGGACTTGAGCCGAAGCTTTCAGCTCTGCTTCTCCACCTCCAAGAAGCGGGAGAGGAGTCCTGAGTCCATCTTCTTGATAAGGCAGGGGGCCGAGGAGTCGCTGGCCCGCTACGTAGACAGGTTCCAAGAGGAGATCTTGGAGGTCCAGGAGATGCCAGGGTATGCTCTCCAGATGGCCTTCACCGTTGGGCTGAAGGAGGGCTTCTTCAAGATGAGCTTGACCCGGAAGGCCCCCCTTTCCTTCGAGGAGCTGATGGAAAGGGCGGCAGAGGAGATTGCCATGGAGGCAGCCAACCTGGCATTTGTCAAGAGGTTGGAAAAGTTGACGGAGGTGGAGTCAAAGGAGCAGGGGGCTCAAGGCATCAGGAAGGAAGAAGGAGAGAGGAGCAGAGAGCTCATGGGTTCCAAGGACAGGAGGGTCCGGAACCAGGCTGGAGGCAGCAGGGAGGACCTGCCCAAGGTCCATGAAAAGCTCTCATACAAGGAGGGGGGAACTTCCACGGGGGCCAAGGGAGGTTCAACTTCCAGAGGCAGGCCCCAAGGCAACTCTTACCCCCGCCGCAGCAAGCCTTGGCGATAGGAGGGGGAAGAGGTAACAGGAGAGAGCGTCCAGCCCGCCGAAAAAGGAGAGGAGCGCTACCGTACTGTGACTTCCACCAGGTGGAGGGGCACGTCACAGCTACCTGCCCCGAGTTCTTGGAAGTGAGGGGGGAGAGAGGCCCTGCCCAGCCGCAGCCACCGGTGCGGGTAGAAGAGGTTCTACCCGGAGAAGGGGGTGATGATATATGCGAGGACCGGGTCAACGTGGGAACCCGAGGCGGTATAGGAGTGATCCACGGTGGAGTGGGGGTTGAGGCCATCCGGAAGGCAAGACTCCATGTCATGTACCGAAGGAGCGTCGCCTCAACCTCCCAGACCCCGCCCTCAGAGGAAAAGATCACCTTCTCGGTGAAGGACCTACCAGATCATGAGGATCCATTCTGTGATGCGCTGGTCATCCAGACAGCCATCGAAGGCTACACAGTCTCCCGGATCCTGGTTGACAACGGAAGCTTCGTCAACGTCATTTTCAAGAAGGCGTTTGACGAGATGAAGGTGGAGCCAAGGAGGGTGTTGGACTCGGACGGACCCCTGTTCGGATTTTCAGGGGAGAGGAAGGAGGTCGAGGGTGGAGTGGGGCTCCAAGTAAAATTGGGATGAGTCTCGAGGAACTGCCGGTTCGTCATTGTTGACGCTCCAAGCAGCTACAACGCCATCTTCGGAAGACCCCTCATCAGCGCCTTCCATTGCGTGCCGTCTTCATTCCACCAATGCCTCAAGTTCAGCTCAGGATGGATCCAGGTCAGAGTCAGGGGAGACTCCAGGATGGCAAGGCAGTGCTACGTCACGGTCGTCAACACCATCTCTTGGTTGGCCAAGGCAGAGGAGATGGAGGAGATCATGGAGAGCCTGAGCAGGATGGAAGTGTTCGGCGAGGAGGAAGCGGATGACGGCCACCGGGCCCAGACCCCCTGAGGAAGCCTCGCCCCGGCAGAGTCCTGTATGTATCTTATCTTGTAATGAGTCTAACCCCCTACCAACTGAGTCGGGGGGGGATCATGTAACCCATCTATTTTCCCCATTTGAGGATGTAGCATTTGGTAAGGTTTGATTGTGTAGCTTAAGCCCTTTGCTCCGATGACGATTCCGCCGCCAGGCTCCCACTAGCTGGCAGGGTAGGTTGATCTCTCGTGGTAGCCTAAGTCCTTTGCTCCGATGACGATTCCGCCGCCAGGCTCCCACTAGCTGGGTGGGTAGGTTGATCTCTCGTGGTAGCCTAAGTCCTTTGCTCCGATGACGATTCCGCCGCCAGGCTCCCACTAGCTGGCTGGGTAGGTTGATTTCTCGTGGTAGCTCAAGTTCCTTTGCTCCGATGACGATTCTGCCGCCAGGCTCCCACTAGCTGGCTGGGTAGGTTGATCTCTCGTGGTAGCCTAAGCCCTTTGCTCTGATGACGATTCCGCCGCCAGGCTCCCACTAGCTGGCAGGGTAGGTTGATCTCTCGTGGTAGCCTAAGTCCTTTGCTCCGATGACGATTCCGCCGTCAGGCTCCCACTAGCTGGCTGGGTAGGTTGATCTCCCGTGGTAGCCTAAGTCCTTTGCTCCGATGACGATTCCGCCGCTAGGCTCCCACTAGCTGGCTGGGTAGGTTGATCTCTCGTGGTAGCTCAAGTTCCTTTGCTCCGATGACGATTCCGCCGCCAGGCTCCCACTAGCTGGCTGGGTAGGTTGATCTCTCGTGGTATCCTAAGTCCTTTGCTCCGATGACGATTCCGCCGCCAGGCTCCCACTAGCTGGCTGGGTAGGTTGATCTCTCGTGGTAGCCTAAGTCCTTTGCTCCGATGATGATTCCGCGGCCAGGCTCCCACTAGCTGGCAGGGCAGGTTGATCTCTCGCGGTAGCCCAAGTCCTTTGCTCCGATGACGATTCCGCCGTCAGGCTCCCACTAGATGGCAGGGTAGGTTGATCTCTCGTGGTAGCCTAAGTCCTTTGCTCCGATGACGATTCCGCCGCCAGGCTCCCACTAGCTGGCTGGGTAGGTTGATCTTTCGTGGTAGCCTAAGTCCTTTGCTCCGATGATGATTCCGCCGCCAGGCTCCCACTAGCTGGCTGGGTAGGTTGATCTCTCGTGGAGGCTAAGTCCTTTAGCTCCGAGATGGATTCCGCTGCCAGGCTCTCACTAGCTGGCAGGGCAGCCGTACCTCTCGTGGAAGCCCAAGTCCCTTCGCTCCGGGGTGGTCCCGCTGTCAGGCTCCCACTAGCTGGCAGGGCCGGTGGTACCTCTCGTAGAGCAAGTGTTTGCACCCCCGAGGTCGTCTCGTCACCCAGGCTCCCATTAGCTAGCTTGACAGGTTGACCCCTCCGGAGTCGCGTGCAAAAAGTACACTCCGCGAATACGTGGGGTTGGACGTTTCTTTCCGATCTTGTGCCAACCTCGAAAAGAGCGGGGATTGTGTACAACCCCGTATTCGCGAAGTGTGGGCCCCAAACAAGGCGGACGCGTTTTTAAGCTTTTTGGAGATTTTGCACTCTCGGTGGCCAATTTTGGCTCTGGCTTGGAAATATACTAGTAGGGGGGAAAAAACTTTACTTCCCCCCCCCCGGTGGCCCCTTCTGTGAGGCAGGTGCAACGGCTTGGCAGGTGGGGGCGAGACTGGCCCGGGGCCGGGTCTCGCCCGCCCCGCGGGCAGGTGGGGGCGAGACCGGCCCGGGGTCGGGTCTCTCCCGCCCTGCGGGCAGGTGGGGGCGAGACCGGCCCGGGGCCGGGTCTCGCCCGCCCCGCGGGCAGGTGGGGGCGAGACCGGCCCGCGGCCGGGTCTCGCCCGCCCCGCGGGCAGGTGGGGGCGAGACCGGCCCGGGGCCGGGTCTCGCCCGCCCCGCGGGCAGGTGGGGGCGAGACCGGCCCGGGGCCGGGTCTCGCCCTCCCTGCGGTTTGGCATGTGGGCTCTCCCCATCCTTGGCCCCCTTTGGGCCTTGTCGTTACCGTTTTTGCCCCCGGGATGTTTTTACCTCTTTGCCCCCGGTGTGGCGGTTTCCTATTGGCCCAAGGCTTATTTGCCTTGGGGCGTTTCAGACATTATGGGCCATGTGTTTGGGAAAAACTATAAATAGACCCCCTTGGGTGCCTTTTGGGAGGATCTTTTTTGGCTTCCTCCTCCCTTAGTTCCTCCTTGGTAGAGTAGAGAGGGCTCCTCCAAGGCACCCTAGCTCGAACATTGGCTATGGCGGGGAAGAGCTCAGGTAGCCTTCCGGGTGTGAGGTGGGACCTCCGTGCTAGAGCCGAGGGTCTGTTCCTAGTTTCCCAAGTCTTCGGTCCGTGACGTTCCTCCGAGTGTAGTAGGTGTGAGGTCACCCCTCTTTTGGGACCCCGAACTCCACGAGAGACCAAGTTTTTGGTTTCAACAGTATTGACTATGATGAGACCTTTTCCCCTGTTGCCATGGTAAAGTCCATAAGGATATTGCTTGCTGTTGCTGCGTATTATGACTACGAGATCTGGCAGATGGATGTCAAAACGGCTTTCCTTAATGGAAACCTCCTTGAGGAAGTGTATATGACACAACCCGAGGGTTTTGTATCCCCAGATGAAGCCACTAAAATATGCAAGCTGAATAAGTCCATCTATGGACTGAAACAGGCCTCTCGAAGTTGGAATCTTCGTTTTGATGAGAAAATCAAAGAGTTTGGTTTCATCAAGAATGAAGATGAGCCTTGTGTTTACAAGCGAATCAGTGGGAGTATTGTTGTCTTCCTGATATTGTATGTAGATGACATACTGTTGATTGGGAATGACATTTCTACCCTGAAAGTTGTTAAGAACAACCTAGGGAACTGCTTTTCAATAAAGGATTTGGGTGAAGCGACTTATATACTCGGTATTAAGATCTATAGAGATAGATCGAAGAAGTTGCTGGGTTTGACCCAGAGTACGTACATCGAAAAGGTGTTGAAGCGGTTCAACATGCTTGAGTCCAAGAAAGGATTTTTGCCCATGTCTCATGGTGTGAATCTCTCTAAGCACCAGTGTCCAAAGTCTTGTGAAGATAAGGACCGCATGAAGTTGATTCCATATGCTTCGGCAATTGGATCAATCATGTACGCGATGTTATGTACTCGACCCGACGTCTCCTTTGCTTTGAGCATGACTAGCAGGTATCAGTCAGACCCCTGTGAGTGTCACTGGATTGCAGTCAAGAATATCCTGAAGTACTTGAGAAGGACTAAGGATGTGTTCTTGGTATATGGTGGAGAGGAAGAGCTCGTTGTAAGTGGTTACACAGATGCTAGCTTCCAAACTGATAGAGACGACTCCAAGTCTCAGTCAGGTTTTGTGTTTTGCCTGAATGGAGGAGCGGTGAGCTGGAAGAGTTCCTAGCAAGAGACAGTTGCTGATTCTACAACAGAGGCCGAGTATATCGCCGCAGCTAATGCGGCGAAGGAGGCTGTATGGATTAGGAAATTCATCGGCGAGCTTGATGTAGTTCCTAGCATTGTTGGTCCCGTAGTTCTCTACTGTGATAACAATGGTGCAATTGCACAATCTAAGGAACCTAGATCCCATCAGCGCTCCAAGCACATACTTCGGCGGTTTCATCTTATTCGTGAGATTGTCGAACGAGGAGATGTGAACATTTGCAGAGTGCCGACTGAGGAGAATATTGCGGATCCACTAACAAAGACTCTCGCGCAGAGAAAGCATGATGGTCATACTAGATCGATGGGTATGCGATACCTAAATGATCAACTCTAGTGAGAATCTTGTGGATTGCATGTAAACATGTATTTTGTTGGCCATTTGTTCATATGATGAACAATGTACCTAGTTTTTCTCTTACAATTAATGGCAAGTTCTTTTATTATGAGTTTTTTTTCTATATGATAATTAAATGTTAACATAATAGATACCCTTAGAATGTTCGCTTCCATGGGACATCAAGTACGTGACTTGAATGTGAGAGCCTATGATTTATTTGAAGCTTCATTCTTAAAAGGTCCCCGGTCGAGTATCATCATAGAAGCTAAGGGTGATGATGGTACATGAAGGCTAGCACGTGCATTGACTGATGACCGGTTCTCACAGGTCATGATATTGTGATATCAAGTCATCACGTGGGTACTTGTTAGTGAACAAGTTGTACTGGACAGACCCAACCTGAGACTACTCTGTGGATTGTCATCCAATCGTGTCATGAGTAGGTCTCAATTGACAATGGTGTTGTGGTCCTTTGACCTGAAGTCACAACATTCATCAAATAAGGAAGAGCGTGCTTTGATGCCATCTAAAGTCTTCCTTGAGAAAGGTTGATGATAAGGGTGGTTGTTGGGCATGTTACAGATCATTTGGGTGTTTGTGTGTGAGCAGATATGGGATTTGTCCTCCTATATGACAGGAGTTGCATCCATGGGCCCCTTGATGGAACTGGACTGAGAAATGCATGGCCATGCTTGGTTGAGTCAATATGTGATATTGGACTCACCATTCTCTGGAAGTCCGTCCTGGATCAAGAAACTTGGATTGAGCTATTACGAGGGTGATACGGTCCATGCCTCTAGTTCTTTCCGGATGTAAGGGACAAAGGGACAAAGACAACGCTGATACATTGGTCATAAAGGCTTATGAGTTATAAACTCTTATTGCTTGGGGAGCAATGATGCATTGCTAGATGCCGCTCATTGTTTGTGAGTTTTTTGGTTTGATACTTTCAAGATCAAGTGGGAGACTGTTGGAGTTACCATGGTGATCTAGAAGTGGTCAAACATGTAATCTCACTGCCAACGCGATATGAGCCTGCAGGGTCGCACATAAGAGATGTGGAGAAGTTGGATGATTGACTGTGTTGGTAAAGGTTACCAATCACCGACCTGAATGGGGTTATGGGCAAAGTGTTGCCTTAAAGGATCGTCGGGTTGGGCAAATGTTGCCTTGAAGGATTGGTAAGAATAGTCGACCGAGGGTCGACGATAGTCGACCGAAGGTCGACGATCGTCGACCGCAGATCGATGATTATCGTCAACCCACGTTCGACGTGAATCGTCGAGTATTGTACTCTGATTCTCGCCGACTGATACTCGTCGACTGATTCTCGCCGATCCTAGGTGATTCTCGCCGATTGATTCTCACCGAATCTGCTAGGTGATTCTCGCCGATTCTGGAACCCTAATTTTCTGGGTGGTCTGCGGATAGCGATATTCCTAAGTCTGTTTATGCCTTTGGTATAAATAGATACTTAGGGTTTTCGGGAATGATCTCTGATTGAATCGGATGCGATTGTCGGCCCTTTGACCGAGACGAAAGCGACGGAAGTGTTCCGCCGTTCTTCGTTCGTTCTGTCGATCCTGAATCCTGCCGATGGAAGTGTTCCGCCGCCGTGCTCGCTCCGTCGACCTCCTCCTCTCCGGCGATTGTCGCTGGTGTTGATATCCTTGGCGCGGACCTAGCAGTCCGTGGAAAAGCAAGGTGTGGTCATTCTCCTTCCCTATTATCCATGCGACGGAAAAGTCGGTGTTCTCCCGCTCGTGTGGATTTCTGTAGAGACGTGGACATCATTCCACGTAGAACTCGCCACCAGTAAGAATACGAAGCTTGGAGCATCTCCGTTGAGTTGTGACTCAACGCCACTGAGGTAATTTTTGCCTAGTTGTATGTTAACTTCTTGATTCAACTACCATGGCCCGATCCCATCTCTTTTGGTTTTTTTTCTTGATGTTTTTATTCTTCCGCTGAGTGCACAAGTGTTGTGCCATCCTCATAGAGAAACCCATCAGTGTCAACTCATCGAAGACAACGTCTCTCGATACAATGAGTCTCTTCATCGCAGTATCCATACACCTCCATCTTCTCCTCTGCTCATCATACACAACAAAGACTAGCTTCATCTTGAGAGCACCTGGAGAGTGTATGTAGCAGGTAGACCCAAACACCCTTAGGTGCTTCACACTGGGCTTTACTCCGAACATCAACTCATAAGGAGTCTTCACATAGATCGGACTAAGAGGCATTCGATTGATGACATGAGCAGCACAGGCCATCCCTTCCGCCCAAAGGGCCTTAGGAATGCCTTTACTCTGAAGCCAACACCTGTAGATCTTCGTTAACCAACGGATCATCCGAGCTACAATACTGTCTTGTTGTGAAGTATGTCCACAAGAAAGCTCCTTCCAGATCCCTTGCTTCCTGCAAAAGTTTGAAAACTCGGTTGAGCCAAACTCACCACCGATGCTTGTCCTCAACTTCTTGATCCTCAGGCCAAGCTGGTCTTCCACAAGCTTTTTGAACTCCACAAACAAGTGCATCATGTTGGACTTCTTCTTCATGAAGTATACCGAAGTATACCTAGAATAGTCATCAACCAATATCAGCATAAACCTGTTGCCTCCAAGACTAGCGGTGATGGTCGGTCCAACCAGAGCACAATGGACAACCTCCAAAGGTGCTTTACATCTGGATTGTGCCTTATCAACCATGAAGCGATAAGCTTCACTTAGCTAACATCACGCACACCCCTGACCATCGTCATAGGATGACAATCTAGGCAAGCCTCTTACGAGTCTTCTTTCCGCCATTGCTTTCAGCTTGTCCATCCCTACATGCCCCAGTCTTTCATGCCAGATAGCTGCACTATCACTAGCCTTTATCCGATCAGCACCAGAACTTGTTGAAGACATAACAAAGTTCTTCTCATTGCCTCCAACATGAGCTACGTTCGCCGAGAGCAAGGTAACCTTGCACTCCTTCCTGAGATGACCATGCTGCTTGCATTTATAGCACCTTGGTCCTTCCTTCCTCTTCCCATCATGTCTAGGAGAAGCACTCCTCTCTTGCTGATATGAAGTAGAAGGACCATCCTCTGCAGCAACCTTCACCTCCTTCCTGAACAACCCATCAAGGGAAGTCCAAACCTCCGTAGCTGACCGACATCCACTGATGTTGTCCAAGAGCTCCGATGAGATCACCTGCTTGAGAATAGACTCTGCTTTCGCATTTGTATCCTTCCAAGCTCTCATCTCTTCAGCATTGCCAACAGTAGCCTCTTGTCTTTCTGCTCCGCATACAACCTCCCAAAGGTCCTCGCCAAGAAGAAAGCTCTCCATGCAAGACTTCCACCTATCAAAGTTCGTCTCTGTAAGGAGATCAATTCCAAAACAACTTGCATCCTCCACTGCCATGGTTCTATTACCGGTTCCCTCTTCAAAGAGTAACAACCACTTCAGTTGATCGCTGCTTATCCACTCCAATCCAGCTGCGAGACCAAGTTCACTGCTCAAGCAACTGAACCTGGCTCTGATACCATGTTAAAATTCAACAACCTGGCACTACTACCACATTGAATTCTCTCCAAGTGGTCAGCAAGATAGCCTAAAGCCAAATTAATATTCTCAGAACTATCCAGTTCACACCTTGATCACGCGAAAATTTCCTGGAACCTGGAGTGAGCAGGGGTTATCTCAACTGAAGTCAATCACCCAGCAACACATGCAGCACAAGAGTCTTATTGATTTACAGTAATCTTCTTTACACATCGAGACATACATGTCGAGACATGCTTCACCAACCAATACCCAAGGGAAAGCAGAGACTACAAAAAATAAGACAAGAGAAACAAGCCGCACGGACTCAAATACAAGCCGCCGGTCTACTGCTGTGGAGTCCGCTCAGTCCGCTAGGTCGCCAGACCGCAACCCAAGCCGCGCGGACTATCCCTTATTCTAATGCTTGCTCTCGTTGCCGATCTGCAAGCTGCCTGACCGCGAGGTTGCCTAGCCACCAGACCGCATAAGCTGCGATGTCGAAAAAATAGTCCGCCTAAAGCAGGCGACTTCTTGAACCCCGAACCAAGTTGCCAAAGAGAAGACCGTCTTGTCGCTGTCTGCGACCTGCTGTTTTCTGCCTGTTGCTTAACCGCAGAGTCCGCACTATCCCTGACCGCAATCAGAGCCAAGTCCTGGCTTTCCAGCGCTATCTGCACAACCTGCACAGCACAACTCGGTCAACTCACTCAAACAACGCAGACACAAAGGTCCAGTCCGCAGCAACAGTTGCGAGCTCAAGGTACTGTTTACTTACGCATGGAGGTTCCTATTCTTGATGTGACAGGGGTCCTATTTATAGGCACGATGATGAGTGTGTTCATCGCCCTAGCCGATAGGATTACCGCCATATCTTGCAGCAAGACATCTCCGCAGTCTGCAAATACATACCAGTCCGCCGCACCTGTGCAACATAGCCAGCCCGCCTAGCTTCTCCAAGGCCGGACTAAAATCACCAGTCCGCCTTGTTGCCAAAGGCCAAACCGCCAAGACATCACCAAGGCCGTATAGCAACACCAGTCCGCCTTGTCGCAAAGGGCCAAGCCAGGACCACCACAGTCGGACTCCGCAGCAATAGTCCGCCAATCCGTGGACACAACACCAGCCTGCTTATCCCGAGCCCGAAGCCTCGCCACCAAGGCACCTGCCGGACTCAGCGGACACCAGGCTTCAATCCGCACCTCCCGATCCCACAGCTTTGCCACAAATGCACCTGCCGGACTGAGCGGACACGTTGATCTAGTCCGCACATACTGTGGACAGCTTTAGCCTACATATTCATGCAGACATCCCAGTCTGCATACCTTACAGACTTCTCCAGTCCGCATATCCCACAGACTACACCAGTCTGCATACCCCAAGTTCATAGCCTTGTCACCAAGACACTTACCGGACTCAGCGGACTCCAGCTCCAGTCCGCACACAGTTGCGGACACAACCTCCAGTCCGTCCATCCCCAAACTCGCAACCAAGGCACATGCACTTCTGCCAAGCTTGGCGGACTGAGAAGCAGTCTGCGCTCCACTGCGCGATCTCCCCGGACTGAGCCAAACATGGACTTGGTTCAGACCCAACCAAGTCCACACCACTAGCCACAAGGGCCAGTCCGCACTTACTGGAGGACACTGGATCCAGTCCGCCTGTACGGACGAACTCCAGTATCAGTCCGCACTGACTGGCGGTCTCCACGGCTTCCCCTTGCCGATGTACCAGAACAAGACCAAGACAACTGCCAAACCGGTCTGTCGAGCTCCAGTTCTTCAGTCCGCTTCAAGACGGACTCCGCGGCTAGCATTTCTATCCGCCCGGTTACTTCCTGGGATACAACTGCCTGCTGAGCACAATGCGACCTGGCTAACCACTATTGTTGCCTGCGTAGTCCGCGCGAACAGACCGCCCAAGCCGCTACAGAGCAAACCGTCTACAACATCCCTGCCGACTTAGCAGTCCACCAACCCTGTCCGCGTAGTCTGTGCGGATAGGTCCAAATGCTCCATTCACCCACTTTCACTTCACAAATTTCAACAGACATAACAACCGTTAGTTATAAAGATTAAGCGGCTATCACATCCGCTCACCCTAGTGACTTTTAGGCACCGAGTGGGAAAAAGGGGAAAGGTACAATATATATATAAACAGCAAGTATAAGTAGGTGGTATATCTCTACATATCAGAGTAGTAATAACAACAGTATATAACATGTGATAGTATCATTCTACACTACCAATTCAGTAAAGGAAGTGCAATCGACTACATCATATAATTAATAACAAAAATATTACTTAACTTATAAAAATGCTCATACAAATTTATAAGTTAGGGATCGGTTCAACGGAAAGTAACTCATCATATAAATGTGCCCATACAAATTTATATGATGAGGATCTTATGCGGTGCAATGCAATGCAATACAATGATGGTTTATGATGCACCTATGCAACTCACGCACTCCATTTTGCTATGTCGACATAGTACTTTAGTTCCCACTTTTCGAGCTGGTAGCTAACCTCTTAGGCATCATCCATCGTGGTCGAACTGTGACAGTGGAGTGGGTGTCTCCACTACTAGGCGGGTATCCGCACAACTAGGCCTAGAACTATGTATGCCTCAACTCTAAGAACACAATAGTGGAGCCTCTGCATACTACGGCTCAAAAGGGGTCTCGGGTAGATGTGCACCAAGAACATAGCCCAACTGGCCTATCGTCGTGGCACAGAAGGAGCCTCAAGACTCAGCACTGAGGACCAAGCCCAACCGTCCAAGGTCTATCTACAAACTCACGTCAGTGTGATGACTGACGAGCCCGTAGACCTACCACACTATCCTTAATGCAGGATTATGGCAACGGGTGTCAACACACACCGCATACAATTACACTTAGCCATGTCATCAAACATGCAAGGGCTCCAACCGAGTCCCTTCTCATCATAACAATCATGTGCTCAAAAGCACGCAAGGTTTCGTTACAACCTAGGATATCAAATCCCTTTGAGCACTATATGATCCTCACAGTTACCCGTAGGGAGTTAACATAACTCTAAGCAGTGGGCTATTACCAATCATACTTTCAATTCATAAGGTCAATAAGCTCATAGTATGGCCACAGGCGTAATAGTCATCGAGCCCTTTTTCTAAGTTTAACATGCACATGTGTATAAAATTATTCATCTTCCCCGGACTTTATATTGTTAAACATTCATCATGACACTTATGCTCCTACATGATCAACACAATTTTAGAAGGAATACATCACATGTTCTTCCAAAGATTATAAATTGTTGCATGACTATAGATTTCACATTCATGTATCATGTGTCACAAACTCTTCCAAAACTCATTGTTGGATCCCTAGTTTGGATTTGGGCTAGGCTCACTAATTAGGGTAAGTTTTGACCCATATTGTATAGTCAGGGTCAAGTGTTGAGTCCTAGAGTTTAGGCTAGTCATTAGGTTCAACCTTCATGGACCAGCCAGCAGAAGACTTCAGGAGACTCAATACTTAGAAGAATTCAAGTTCAAAATTGTCAGTTCAAAATTCTTCGCACTCAGCTCGATGATCGTCGATCGCAGATCGACGAACTCAAAGTTAATTCTCTGAGTTGAGCTCGATGATATTCGAGCTCAGATCGACAAAATCTGGAGTTCATCTTCAACATATTCTTTCCAGCTTATTTTCACTGAACTCAGCTCGACGAAGACAGATTTTGTGTTCGACGAACTTAGACCGCAGAATTGGCAAGTTATTTCCAGAATGCAGTTCACTGAGCGCAGGTCGACGAACAGGATTTCTCAGCTCGACGGACTTGGATCTCCGGTCGACGAAATTTGTTCAGAGCTCGACGATTTTTGTCCAGTGCCAGACTTAGAGTTTTTCTCTCATTTCTGTTCTTATTTCGTATATTATTTAGCAGTAATTTCCTGAGTAATTAATGCACATATTCTCTTGAATATAACCATTATTGGCATCATTAATTATGGTCTTCATCAGGGTTAATTACTTGCTTAATTTATTGGGACAGTTGGGGAAACTCATTAAAGACAATATTCTCCAGCCATATTTCATTCTCCAGGCAATTAGCAATCAATGCTTGCTATTCAAAATTCAAAGGACAATTCGACAGCAGAATATAAAAGAGTTTTTCTCTTTTCAGACGGCAGTAATACAAGTAATACACAAGGAACTAACAGAGAAGAATTACAGAAGCATACAGAAGAATATCTGCTTCTTATCTGTGCAGAAAACAATCTGTTTTCCCTTTGCTCTTACTGAAGACTGAAGAAGAACAACAAACAAATATCAAGAGTCTTCTTCAACTTCTACTCCAGGAACATTCAAGGACAACAACTTTCAATCAGTCAGAAAGTTCCTAGACATCATTTCAATACAAGGCTGAAGACCTACACCCTGAGCAAGGCTCCAAGTGATTTCAGAAGGAGTCTTGACAACAGCAATCCACTAGTCTTCTCTATTGTATAGAGAAAAGAGAACACAACATAACCTCTCTCACCTCCTGCATAAAGGGTTTATTAACTCTCTTCAAAAGTTTATCCTTGGTTTTTGGGCACCTGATCAAAAGCTCAAAGGGTTATGAGATCTCTCTGGAAATAGATCTTATGGTGGCAGTCACCTGATCAAAAACCTGCAAGTGGATTCCTACTAGGGTGGTAGAAGAGTGGATGTACCCAGTTTGGGGAACCACTATAAATTTCTTGTGTTGTCTGGTTGCCTATTTTCTTTCTGTTCTTGCTTTGCTGTGATATATTAGTTTGCTGTGATAGATTGTTGTGCTGTGATAGTTTAGCTTAGTTTATATTTTCTATTACTACTATAGTATCACCTATTTTATTACTCTGATATATTTAAAAATAGCCAAAATATTTAATTACTCTATTCCCCCCCCCCCCCTCTAGAGTAAATCAGATCTATCTCATTTCTTTCAATTGGTATCAGAGCAGGTTCCTTTGGTTTATCAAGCTAATACTTGAACCAAAAGATCCTTGTTAGATCTAATTTTCTTTTTCCTTAGTTTTCTTTTTATTTCATAGCATGGCACAGAACAAGGATTATGCAAGCACCAGACCTCCAGTTTGTAACCTGAATAAGTTTGTTATCTGGAAGACAAGAATTAGGGTTTACATGAATTCTATTGATGAAGAAATATACAACTCTATTTTGACAGGTCCCCCTCAACCTACAGCTGCCACTACGTCTACCAATACACATGTTGTTCCACCACCTGAGTGGACAAATGCTCAAAAGAAGGCCAAAAGAACAGATGCCAAGGCCATGAATATTCTGACTTAGACTATGTCAGATGACATATTCCAAAAGGTGGCTGAGTGCAAATTTGCCAATGCTATCTGGGATTCTCTTAACCAAATGGTTGATGGTTCTGCAGACTAGAGAAAGGACATGAGATCAAATCTTATCTCCCAGTATGAAAACTTCAAGAAAGAAGAATCTGAGTCTGTTAGTGACATGTACAACAGACTAAGCTCAATCATCAATGAGCTAAAGACTCTGGACAAAGACATCACTCTCACAGAAGTGAATGACAAAATCTTCATGTGCTTTCCCAGCTCATGGGATTCCAGAATATGGCCAATCAAGGAGGCTAGAAGCTTAAATGAGATTTCCACTGAATCTCTTCTAGGAAAGCTCAAGTCCTATGAGCAATTCATAAAGTCAAGAGAAGCTGCAGAACAGAAAACCCCTCCAGCAGCTAGAAAGGAGCAAAGCATAGCTTTCAAAGCTTCAGAAGAAATAGAAGCTCCAACAGTAAGTGAAGAACTTCTGAGTCTCTTAGCCAAGAGATTCTACAAGATGGCAAAGAAGGACTTCAAAAGAAAGTCATCCAGGCAAGATGACAAACCAAGGTATGATAAGACACCTACTAAAGAAGTTGTTTGTTTTGGTTACAGGAAACCAGGACACTTTATTTCAGAATGTCCAAAAAATCAAAAGAAGGAGAGAAGAAGAGAAAAAGAAAGCAGGAAACAACATTACAGCAAGCCATCCTCCAGCAAGCATAAAAGAAAGGAGAAATGCTTTGTGGCTGAGACCTGGAGTGACACAGATGAAGAATCCTCATCTTCCAGCTCTAGTGAAGATGAAGAGGAGGCAAAGGCAAGCTAAGTTTGCCTTATGGCTATCAATGCCTCCTACAGCCCATCTGAAGCTGAGCAGTCAGATAATGAAGAATCATCAGAATCTGAGGCAGATCAGGTACTATCCTCTTTTGATTATAATTCAGATAATTTTAAAACTGAATTCAAATCATTATGTATTGATTTAATTAACTCTGAAAAAGAGATTAAAACACATAGAGAAAAATTGTCTGAGCAAGAAAACTTTATTTCTGAAAACATTAATTTAAAAGATGAATTAACTTTAGCCAATGAACAAATCATATCATTAAAAACTGAATTGGTTGAGGCAAGACAACTTGAAGAATCCCTAAATGGGAGAAGTATCAAGTTGATGGACATCACAAGCACAGTGAATGTCAGGCAAAATGGCAAGCTGGGCTTAGGGTCTTCATCAAGCCAACCCCCACTGATTCAAAAGAATATACTAACAACACCAATAAATTTTGTTTCAGAAAAAGGTAAAAAAAGATAGATAATAATAATAATGTTAAACAAACAGAAGTAAGACCAAAGAATAAGAAAAAAAGAAAGAATAAGAAAAATCTCAACCATAACAATGTTTAGCAGATTTCGTCAAACTCATATCGACAAAATGTGTACAGTTCGGCGAACTCAAGTCGATGAACTCTGAACGCAAACATTCATTATAATTATTCGTTGAACTACGATCGATGAAACCTATATGGTCCGTCGACCCGAGATCGACAATTTTGGGGCCCAGAGAATGAATACTTCCATTCTCTAAGTGGAGTTCGACGAACTCATTATACAACCCCGTATCCGGCGAGTGGAGAGAGCCAAGAACCAGACCGACCGGCTCAGATCATCCAGATCCCAGGCGAGCTCGGCAGATAAAACCCGAGCCCGAGCCCGGCATTCGTCGACCGCGAACTCGGCACTCGCCGAGCTAAGGCAAGATTCGTCGGGCTGAGATCGACTAATGGAAGCCGATGGATGGGCCTGCTCGCCGTCCTAGCTCGCACTATCACAACGGAGTTCGGCAACAGTAGGCGAGCTGGATCTGCTGAGGTGGCCAGGCTCCCCAGCTTGCCTGGATCCATGAGGTACGTTTTACTGTTTTTCCGCCACTGGTCTGCCCATAGCCCTTCAGAACAACGGATTTTGGCTGTTGGCAGACCCAACCAAGGGTTTTTTGGTAACTTCAGGTCAGTTCATTTTGGTTATTAGTAGTTCAGATTCTGAAAACTATAAATATGACCCAAGGGGTACCCCAGAAGGCAGGCTTCATGTGCTCTTTTGCTCCAGTTTTCAAGTGCTTTCTGATGGTACCTTAGCTCGGCCTTTGGCTAAGGAGGGGAAGCGCTCTCAGATCTTTCGGGTGTGTGGTTAGTCCTCCCCGCCGAGCCCTTGGGTCGTTTCTTCCCTTGTCTCTTTTGTTGTTTTGCTTGCAGGAGTGAAGTAGGCGCGCGATCACCCCTTCCCCGAGGGCGAACTCCACAGGAGACCGAGATTTCGGTTTCAACATTTTGGTGCGGTGAGCGTGGAGCGTGGAGCGTGGTCAGTGCAGAAAAACTTAAGCAAGCTAGATGACAGGAGGACTGGGATCTGACAGGCCGGACTCGCCCCCCCCCCCCCCCCCCTTCCTCTTGCCACGGTGGGGATGCTCGAGGATTTCAGGAACGAGGTGCTGAACCTTGTCAAGTTCGCACTCGGCTCACAGGCCGAGTGCTCGACTCCAGCAGTTCAGATCGCAGCTGCCCCCTCTCTGGGTGACGATGCCCCCGACAGGCGAGCTGGGAAGGAGGTTGCCGAGGAAGGTCGGGGGTGCGAGCTCCCCGGGCGCGAGCTCTTCCCCGGATCGGCAGGAGGAGGCCGGTTCGGTGAACTGGGCTCGTGAGATGGGCCAGCTCGCCCAGTAGGGGGAGGGAGCCCCTTCAGTGACTTGGTTTCCTCTGCCCCGATTCCATATGGGTTCAGGGAACCCGAAATGTCCTACTACACCGGGAAGGGAGACCCCGTCCAGCATGTCCAATGGTTCGAGGACGTAGTTTCAATCCGATAGATGTCGGACAGCTTTAAATGTCGACTCTTCGCCATCACTCTCAAGGAGAAGGCAAGGGAGTGGTTCCATCAGCTGCCGACCAGCTCAATTTACTGCTTTGAAGACCTACGTCGGGGGTTCATGCTGAGGTTCACTACCTCGAAGAGGAGGAAGAAGGAGTCGGAGTCCCTATTCCACATCAAGCAGGGAGTGAACGAGACATTGGGAAGCTATGTGGATCGGTTCCAGGAGGAGGTCACCCAGGTCCAGGAGATGCCAGACCATAGTTTGATGATGGCTTTCACCCTGGGCCTGCAGCAGGGATTCTTCCGGATGGAGCTGAAGAGAATCCCCCCCTCTCTCCTACGAGGAGCTAATGGAGAGGGCGGCAAGAGAGGTTAATGGGGAGGCGTCAAACCCGAAGTTTGCGTGGAAACTGGCCATGTGGGCAACGGAGGAGGAGAGGGAGTCGAGAGGAGAAAGGGGACAGGAGGAGAGGAGAGCCCTGGCAGAGGGAGCAGAGGCAGCTCCAAGGGCAGCAACATCCCAGGTGGGGGCGTCAGGAGCCCGACCGTCGGCTGGGCTGGAGGCCCGAGTGGCAAGGGTAGGGGCCATAGAATGGGTACCAAGGAAGGGATCGCCACCAAGGGGATTAATTCCACCCCCCGGGCTAGAGGCAGGCCCAGAGGCCCCGACTCCCCGATCAAGAAGCTATGGCCATAGCCATGGGGGAGAGGAGGAGAGTATCAAGGAGGAGGAGATAAGTTAGGGTGGTGTTGCCCTATTGCGACTTGTTGAAGTATTAGACCGGGCGGCTTGGCGGTCTGATCCAGCGGTTTGTTGACCGAGCGGCTTAGCGGTCTGATCCCGCGGTTTGTAGACCGGGCGGTCTGTCGGTCTACCTCTGCGGTTTGTTCTACCCTGCTGGAGTTGCCGAGCGGTTAGCCCACCTGTCTAACCGCGCGGCCTATGCGGTCTCCATTATTCTAGCCGCCCAGTACTGTAAATGTTTAGTCTCACATTGTTTGTATACTCTCTTTCTTATCTCCTCCATTCTATATAAGGGAGGCCATACCTTTGTAAATGATATCTTTTTTGGATAATAAAATTTCAATTATTCAAAAGTTTGTTCTCTTGCTCTCTACTTTTCGCTTCTTGTTCTCTACTTTCTAACATGGTATCAGAGCACACGGTCATTTCCTCTTGATTCTGTGCGCCCTCTGTGTGCCATCTGTTGTTCGCGGCTTCTTTTCCGCGCTCTGCGACTTGATTCGCGGCTTGCCCTCTCTTCTATCCGCGCGGCCTTTTTCTATCCGCGCGGCTTGGTTCTGTCCGCCAATCTGTCCGCGCGGCTTTCTCCTTCTCCTTGTTGTCGCAGCGACCTGTTTCGTTGTCGCCGCGCTCCTTGTTCTTTCTTGCCTCTCCGACTTCCTAGTCGTTGCGGCCTGTCCCCGTCCCTGTCCGCGTGTGTATTGTGTCTCTACTCGCGGATTGCTGCTGTGATCTGCCTGACCGTGCGGGTTGTTCCTTTCTCACCCGCATCTTGGTCGCGGTCGCCAGCTTTTCTCCTCTTTTCTGTTCGCTCGGGCTTCTCAGTTCGTGCGACTTCTTCCCCGCCGAGCCTTTGACCACCTTCTAGCCGCTGCTGTGATCTGCCTGACCGTGCGGGTTGTCTCTTTCTTACCCGCATCTTGGTCGCGGTCACCTGCTCTTCTCCTCTCTTCTGTTCGCTCGGCCTTTTCAGTCCGCGCGACCTCTTCCCCGCAGTGTCTCTTTCTAGCCGCTACTGTTCGCGCGGCTTCCTCTGTTTTTTCTAACCGCTCCTGTTCGTGCGACTTCTTCTGCTTCCGAGTTCTATGACTACCTCCGGTCTCACCACTACTCCTGCAGCTCCTTCTCCTCCTCCTCTTTCGGGCAACCTTGGCACCCTTTCCAAGCTTGTGGGCTCCAACTATCCCGATTGGAGCGTCTCTTTCACCTTTCTCCTTCGTTCTCAACGCAAGCGTCATCACCTCACCGATGACCCTCCTCCTCGCACCTCTCCTGAGTTTGATGACTGGGATGCGAGTGATGCTCTTGTTCGCACCTGGCTGGCCAACAACCTTTCTGATGAATGCCTTCCCGTCATTCGCCATGATGAGACGGTCAAGGCCGCATGGCTTCACCTCGCTGCTCTCTATTCTAAGGGGGGCCAGACGTCCCACATTTATACTCTCTATGCGGACCTCTTCGCCCGCCCTTCCATGTCCCCAGCTGCGGCTTATCAGCAGGTTCAGGCCCTTGGGGCTGAAATCCTTCAGAATCGCCCCTTCTCCGCAGACTTGGCCGACCAGCACAAACACTTCCAGGAACTCCTGGTTGTTTGTTATCTTCTTCGTCTTTCCGACTCTTATGATATGATCCGCCAGCAGATCTTGGGAGAGGCGGAATCTCCTACTTTGGATGCCACTGCGGCTCGCATTGCCGCCGTTACTTCGCTCCTCCAGCGGCCTCTGTTGGCCTCCCCCCCTTCCCAGGACTCCTCTGCTCACCAAGCTCAGCGGGGGGGCCCGAGTGGCCGAAGCTCCTCTGGCGGACGGGGTTCCTCCCGGTTCTTCTGCTCTCACTGTAATCGTACTGGTCATACTGTTGACCGCTGCTGGCAGAAAAATCCTCATCTTCGCCCTTCCGGTGATGCTCCTTCGGCCTCCGCCTCTTCTAGGCCGTCTGCCTCGGTGGCCACGACGTCAGGTAGTGCCCACGTCGTTACCCAAGGTAAATGGCTGATTGACTCCGGTGCCACCAATCATATGACGGGCAACCCTCATTGCTTCTCCCGTCTTGAGACCCATGACCGCTTACCCCCAGTTCGTGTGGCGGATGGTTCCCCGTCTCCGGTTCATGGGACGAGCATGGTTCAACTCACTCCATCGCTTTGCTTGGAGGATACCCTCTATGTCCCGAAGTTCCCGTGCAACTTGTTATCTGTTACTACTTTATGCCGGCAACTTCAGTGCTCCGTTTTATTCACTCCCACTACTTGTTCTTTTCAGGACCCGAGGACCCAGCGGACGATTGCTACTGGGACTGAGAGCGGCGGCCTCTACTTCCTCGACGATGTTTCCGCTCTTTCTGCCTACTCCTCCTCCACCGATCTCCTTCAGTGGCATCTTCATCTTGGACATCCTCCTCCTCGGCTTATTCGTCAGCTTCTGCCCCACTTACCTCCCACCAGTTCTCCGCTCAACTGTGATGCGTGTCAGCTTGGCAAACATCATCGCTCCTCCTTCCCGCCGAAGCAAGGCCGTGGCTCCTCTCGCATTTTTGATCTTATTCATTCTGATGTATGGGGTCCTGCTCCTACCCTCACAGTTGGTCGGGGCAGTTCCTATTTTGTCACTTTTATCGATGATTTTACTCGATGTACCTGGGTGTATCTCTTAAAGGATCGCTCTGAACTGTTTTCTGTTTGGCAATCTTTTTACTTTATGATTAAGACTCAATTTGCTATCTCTATTAAAGTCTTACGTTCTGATAATGCCAAGGAATATCTGTCTCATGAGTTCTCCGCGTTCTTTCACCAACACGGTCTCATTCATCAAACGACTTGTGTTTACACCTCCCAACAGAATGGGGTGGCGGAGCGTAAAAACCGTCACCTGCTTGATGTTGCGCGTACTCTCATGGCGCAGATGCACGTCCCTCGCTCCTTCTGGGGCTACGCTGTGCTCCTCGCTTGCTATCTTATCAATCGCATTCCCTCCACGGTCCTCCACGGCCGGACTCCCTTCTCTCTTCTCTACCCCCACCAGGAACCTTTTCCTCTTCCTCTCCGTGTCTTTGGCTGTACGGCCTTTGTTCACGCTCCCTCCGCTACCCGCGACAAGCTTTCCCCCCGTTCCACCAAATGTGTCTTTTTGGGGTACTCTACCGCTCAAAAAGGCTATTGCTGCTTTGACCCCATTCTTCGCAAGCAGTTTGTCTCCGCAGATGTGACTTTTTTCGAAAATGCTTCCTATTTCTCTCCTTCCTCTTCTCTTCCTTCTCTTCCTTCTGATATCTCCGTTCCTTCCACACCTCTCGACGTTTTCCCACCTTCGTCTCCTCCTCCACCCACTCCTTCCCAGTACATCTCCCCACCCACCCCTCCACCCTCCTCTCCGCTGTCGTCTCTCTCTAGTCCCGGGCCAGCCTTCTCCGCCACGGACGCTCCGGTCGCTGACGCTCCCGTCGCCGACGCTCTCGATGATCTGGATGTTCCCATTGCCCTTCGCAAAGGGGTGCGGGCGTGTACTCAACACCCGCTCACGGCTGTTGTTTCTTATGATCAGCTTTCTCCTTCTCGCAGGTGTTTTGCCTTGGCTATCTCTGCTACTTCTACTCCTCGTACCTACCAAGAGGCTCTCGCTCTCCCTCATTGGAAGTCTGCCATGGATGAGGAGATGGCTACTCTTACTGAACGGGGTACCTGGACCCTGGTTCCTCCTCCCGTGGGCACTGATGTGGTTGGCTGTCACTGGGTCTTTGTTGTGAAGTTTCGCCCCGACGGCACTGTGGATCGCTACAAAGCCCGGCTGGTGGCCAAGGGCTTTACTCAGACTTATGGCGTTGATTACTTTGATACCTTCTCTCTGGTTGCTCGCCTCAGCACCATCCGGGTTCTCTTTTCTGTGGCTGTTAACCGGGCTTGGGATATTTCCCAGCTTGATGTGAAGAATGCCTTTCTCTATGGCGATCTTCAGGAGGACGTCTATATGGAGCAACCTCCTGGGTATGTTGCTCAGGGGGAGACACGTGTCTGTCATTTGAAGAAGGTCATTTATGGCCTAAAGCAGAGCCCTCGGGCATGGTTCGAAAAATTCAGTGGTATTGTGGCAACCATCGGCTTTCAAAGGAGTTCGGCCGATCACTCCTTGTTCATTCGCAAAACGGCCTCGGGACTGGTGGTTTTGGCCGTATATGTGGATGATATTCTCCTTACTGGTGATGACCGAGATGGGGTGGACTTGACGAAGAAGCACCTCCGTCAGCACTTGGTCACGAAGGATATGGGCTCCCCAAAATACTTTTTGGGGATAGAAATCTCTCGGAAACCTGACTCCTTGGTTCTCTCTCAACGGAAGTATGCCCTTGATCTTCTTCAAGAAGCAGGCTTGACAGGTGCCAAACCAGCTCATCTTCCCATGGCTGTTGGAGAAGACAAAACGTGGACGGATGAATCGCCTCCTCTATCTGATGTCACACGGTACAGACGTTTGGTAGGGAAACTCATCTATCTCACGGTGACTAGACCCGACATCGCCTATGCTGTAGGAAAGGTCAGTCAGTTTATGCAAGCTCCCAGGGAGTGTCATCTTCAGTCTGCCCTGAAGATTTTAGAGTATATCAAAGCAGCACCGGGCAGAGGGTTACTCTTCCAGAAAAATGGCCATCTGCGGGTTGAGGCCTACTCAGACTCAAGTTACGCGGATGACAAAGGCGATCGTAAATCCACATCAGGTTTTTGTACCTTTGTTGGAGGTAATCTCGTGAGTTGGAAGAGCAAGAAACAGTCTGTTGTTTCCAGATCCAGTGCCGAAGCAGAATACCGGAAGTATGGCGTCAACTACGTGTGAGTTAAAGTGGTTGCGGGCTCTCATGCTTGACCTGGGCGAGGTATATGATTGTCCTCTCCCTATGTTCTGTGACAACAAGGCCGCTATACACATATCCAGAAATCCGGTCTTCCATGAGAGAACGAAGCATATAGAGGTTGACTGTCACTTCATTCGGGAGGAGATTTTGAAGAATCAGATTTGTACTCCTTTTGTCACCTCTGACAAGGAGTTGGCAGATATCTTCACCAAGCTGGTTTCTACTTCCTTCTTCCGCATTTGTGACAAGCTGGGCATGATTGATATCTATGCTCCAGCTTGAGGGGGAGTGTTGAAGTATTAGACCGGGCGGTTTGGCGGTCTGATCCAGCGGTTTGTTGACCGAGCGGCTTAGCGGTCTGATCCCGCGGTTTGTAGACCGGGCGGTCTGTCGGTCTACCTCTGCGGTTTGTTCTACCCTGCTGGAGTTGCCGAGCGGTTAGCCCACCTGTCTAACCGCGCGGCCTATGCGGTCTCCATTATTCTAGCCGCCCAGTACTGTAAATGTTTAGTCCCACATTGTTTGTATACTCTCTTTCTTATCTCCTCCATTCTATATAAGGGAGGCCATACCTTTGTAAATGATATCTTTTTTGGATAATAAAATTTCAATTATTCAAAAGTTTGTTCTCTTGCTCTCTACTTTTCGCTTCTTGTTCTCTACTTTCTAACACGACTTTCATCAGGAGGAGGGGCACGCCACAGCCACGTGCCCGGAGTTCCTCGAAATGAGAGGGAATAGGGAACAGCAGCAGCAGGGGCGTCAGGAAGTGACGATCGAGGAGGTCCTTCCTCAGGCAGAGGAGGACCGTTGCGAAGACCGGGTGGACGTTGGAACCCGAGGAGGGATCGGAATGATCCACGGGGGGTGGGGGTCGAGGCTTCCCGGAAGGCGAGCCTCCACATCATGTATCGTCGGAGCATTGCCTCCACGTCCCAAACCCCACCCCCAGAAGAGAGGATCACCTTCTCCAGGAGCGACATGCCGGATAACGAGGATCCATTTTGCGATGCGCTGGTCATCCAGATAGCCATCGAAAATTTTACCATCTCCCGGATCCTCGTCGACAACGGAAGCTCCGTCAACGTCATCTTTAAGAAGGTGTTTGACGCAATGAAGGTGGAGGCGAAGAGGGTGTTGGCCTCGGATGGGCCATTGTTCTGATTTTCAGTGGAGAGAAAGGAAGTAGAGGGAGGAGTAGGCCTCCATGTCACCTTGGGGGGGCAGTCCAGGAACTGCAGGTTCGTCATCGTGGATTCCCCCAGCAGTTACAGCTCCATCTTCGGGAGGCCCCTTATCAGTGCCTTCCGCTGCGTCCCCTCATCATTCCATCAGTGCTTGAATTTCAATGCCGAGGGGATTCAGGTCAGGGTCAGGGGGGACCCCAAAGTGGCGCGTGAATGCTACGTCACCGCAGTGAACTCCATCTCTTGGCAGGAGGGAGCCGAGGAGATGGAGCGAAGGATGGAGGAGGCGGAACAGGAAGCTGGCAGGGAGGAGCTGGAGGCGGAGGGCTGCGTCGTGGTAGAGACAGAAGGAGGAGATCAGGAGGAGTCGGCCGAGGCAATGTCGTGGAAGAAGAGGTGGAGGCAGAGGCCCTTGTCCCGGAGGGGAGGGGTGTTGAAGAATGGGGGAGCAGTCCCGGTTGGAAGCTGCGGAAGAGGTGGTGGAGCTGGAGGTCCACACCCGAGAAGGCAAGGTGGAGAAGGTCCGCATCTGTGGAGGGCTGACCCCAGAGGACCAAGGCAGGATGCTGGAATGCATCCAGAAGAACGTGGACATATTCGCATGGAGCGCCGCGGAGATGCCGGGGGTTGACGCGGATGTGGCTAGCCACCGCCTCAACTTGGACCCGAGAACACGCCCCGTCCAACAAAAGAAAAGGTCCACTGCGGACAAGCTAGCGGAGCACATCAGAGAGGAGGTGGCGAAGCTTCTCAAGGCCGGCTTCATATCCGAGATCCAATACCCCGGCTGGGTCTTAAATGTAGTCATGGTGAAAAACGGGGACGGCCGGTGGCGTATGTGTATCGATTTATCCTTGCTTAATAAATCATGTTCTAAGGACTGTTATCCCTTGCCTCGGATCGACGCGCTAGTCGACTCAGCCGTTGGTTTTTCTGTGATGAGTTTTTTAGATGCATTTTCAGGTTATCATCAAATCAGTATGCACCCATCGGACGTCAAAGATGTCTCGTTCATCATAGGGGATGGATACTACTGTTACAAGATGATACCCTTCGGGCTAAAGAACACAGGGGCGACCTATCAAAAGATGATGGACAGTGTTTTCAAGGAACAAAAGGGGAAGAACCTGGAGGTGTATGTGGATGATCTTATGATCAAGAGTCAGGATGTGGACTCTCACCTCCAGGACCTAGAGGAGACCTTCGCCACCCTGCGCAAGTATAAGATGCATTTGAACCCCCTGAAGTGTGTCTTCGGGGCTAGTAGGGGGAAGTTCTTGGGGCACCTCCTCACCCCAGCGGGAGTCGAGCCGAATACTGATAAGGTCAGGGCTATCATGGAGCTGGGATCGCCGCGGAACACTAAGGAGGTGCAGTGGCTGACAGGGAAGCTGACAGGGCTAAGTAGGTTTCTCTCCCGGGCAGGGGAAAAGTGCTCCCCCTTCTTCAAAAAACTGAGGGTTGGTCGGAAATTCGAATGGACCAAGGAGTGCGAGGAGGCATTCCAGGCCCTCAAGATGCAGTTGACCCAGGCTCCGCTGCTCCAAGGGCCAAAGGAGGGGGAGGACCTGTTTTTGCATCTCGGGGTCGGGGCGGAGACCTTGAGTTCCATCCTAGTTCGTGAAGAGGGGAAGAAGCAACTCCCTATATATTACGTGAGCTGGGTCCTGAGGAAGGCCGAGCTCTATTATCCAATTTTAGTGAATCTGGCCTTCGACCTGTGTTGGAACACCCTATTACTAATTTGGGTTAGGATCACTATGTCTTTAGGAAACCTGTTTTTGACCTCCTGTATAGATCTAAAGGTCAATTAGAATTGAGTCTAAGGGTTAGTAGTTATGTTTGGAAGCTGCCCTCAAGACCAAGGTTTTTCAGTTTGGAGACTACGTCATTTCGTCGAGCTCAGTACGACGAATCGACGATCGTCTAGCTCAACTTCGACGGATCGTCGAACTCCATTCGACGATCGCTGAGCTCAACTTCAACAAATCGTCGAACTCCATTCGACGATCTTCGAGCTCAGTTCGACGATCTTGACTCCAGTATTGCTTCTCTATCTCTGAGCTCAGTTCGACGATAGTTGAGCTCAGATCGACGATATCTGTTGTTGTCTAAATCCAAATCGCTGAGCTCAGTTCGGCGATAGTAGAGCTCAGTTCGACATTTTTCTGAAGAGTAAATGGTTTTCAAGATTCAAATTCAGAACAGTTAAGGAGTTATTGTCAGCAATTAATTCAGAAGATTTTGTAGCTGTTTTCATTTATTCTGGACCAAGTTTCAAGGGATTATCAAGGAATGTTTCTTTGGACTTTCCCCCAGAAGACAATTGCATTTAAGGAGTCAATTAATGACAGGCTAACGGCTATTCTTGACAGAGGATCATTTTCTATTCCGAACCAGGGAATAAAATACAAGATTTTTGAATCTATCTCACAACACAGATAAGCAGAACAAGTAGAACAAGAAGAAAACATTCTCTGAACAACATCTTTCTCAACACCAACTGTTCACAAGAGAAAAAGAAAAAGAGCTGTAGACATTCTCTGTCTAAAAGAATTCATACAAGAACACATAACCAAGGAGATCAACCATCTGAAATCTTCTGATTTCTTTTGATTCAAGTGTTTAAGGCCAACATCATTCAAGACTCCAGACACCTAACATTTCAGCTGTTGCTGAAATCATCATTTGCTGGAGATCAACTTCTGAAGGCCTATCACCCTACAGCAAAGCTTCATTTCCTGAACATCTCAAGAACTCAGGGGGAGCTTTGACAACATCAAAATCCACATAGTCTTCTCAGCTGCTTTGAGAAAGAAAAGACTTCCATCACTCTCTCTCTTCCCCATCTCTGTAAAGGGTTTTTCAAACTCCCTTCAAAAGTTTGTGCTTGGTTTTTGAGCACCTTATCAAAATCTCATTGGTGGCAAGACACCTGATCAAAAAATCTGATGTGGTTTTTGAGCACCTTATCAAAAGCTCATTGGTACCCAGGACACCTGATCAACTCATCCTGCAGTGGATTCCTACCTAGGGTGGTAGAAGAGTGGATGTACCCAAGTTTAGGGGAACCACTATAGCTCCTTGTGTCTTCTGGCTTGCTTATCTTTATTTTTGTTTCTGGCTGTGATCTGTGATTAGTTCCTTTTGTAGATTGTAATTAGATAGCTGCTGTGATTAGATTTAATATTTGCTTCCCTGTTCACTCAGATTACAACAACTGTTGTAAAAAGTTTTTAAGCATCATACTTTATTCACCCCCCACCCCCCCTCTAGAGTATATCAGATCTAGCTCACACTTTCATCCTGGTCATCTCAGCCCGAAGGCTGGGACCCTATTTCCAGGCACACTCAATCCGAGTAGTGACTGACCACCCCTTCCGTAACATCTTTGAGGGGGTGGAGCTTTCTGGCAGGCTGGCCAAATGGTCGGTGGAGTTGAGTTAGTTTGACGTCTCCTTCGTACCCCGCCTCTCGATCAAAGCTCAAGTGATGGCCGACTCCTTGGCTGATTATGTGATTGAGGTAGCAGAGGAAGATCTCACTCGCCCGACTCCTTGGAAGTTGAAGGTGGATGGCGCCTCGGGGAGACATTCCCTAGGAGTAGGGGTGATCTTGGAGAGTCCCCAGGGAACTAGAATTGAATAGACGATGGTGTTGCACTTTCCCATCACCAACAATCATGCCGAGTATGAGGTCGTGATAGCAGGGCTGTGCCTGGCCAGGGAGCTGGGGGTGTCGGACGTGGAGGTCCTTACTGACTCTATGGTGGTAGCTTCCCAGATCAACGGGGAGTTCGAGGCGAGAGAGCCTACCCTGCGGCTATACTTGGCCAAAGTAAAGGGAGTCATTGGCATGTTCCAAACTTTCTTCATTCAGCACGTACCCCGAGAGGAGAATGAGCAGGTCAATCAGCTCGCAAAGCACGGTCCTCGGGTGGGTGGTACCATCACCGACCTATTCCGCCCCTCCATCGAAGAAGGAGAGCTTATGGAGATAGACTAGCGGCCTTCATGGATGGACCCTGTTGTAACTTTCCTTTCCACGGGAAAGTATCAGGAGGGGGTAGACAAGAAAACGCTCAGGCATAAGTCGGCGTACTACCTCCTCCAGGATGGGTAGTTGTACAGAAAGACTCTCTCGGGGATGTTGGCTCGATGCGTGGCCAAGAGGGAAGTGCACAGAATCTTGGAAGAAGTCCACTCTGGAGAGTGTGGGAATCACTGCGGGAGTCGGACCCTAGAAGGGAGGATTGTCAGGCAGGGGTACTTCTGGCCCACCCTAGGCCGTGATGCAACGGAGTTCGCAAGAAGGTGCCATAAATGCCAGCTGTTTGCTCCCCTCCAGCTACAGCCAGCTCAGCGACTCAAAAGTATCATATCCCCCTGGCCCTTTGCCATTTGGGGAATGGATTTGGTTGGATCGTTCCCCCAGGCCAGTGGGCAGAAGAGGTTCCTACTGGTGATGATCGATTATTTCTCCAAGTGGTTGAAAGTGAAGGCGCTGGCCAAGGTAACTTCCCAGGTCATCAGGAACTTCGTGTGGGGGGAGATCATCTGCCGCCATGGGCTCACTCAGGTCATTGTCACGGACAATGGGCCCCAGTTCGCCAGCACGGAATTTACCAGCTTCTGCGAGCAGCTTGGGATCGACCTCAGGTTCGCCTCGGTCCACCACCCCAGGAGCAACGGGCAGGTGGAAGCCGCGAACAAGATCATTGTCAACCTCCTAAAGAAGAAGGTGGAAAATCTGAATGGGAGCTGGGTGGAACAGCTTCCCGCGGTTCTCTGGGCCTTGAGGACCACCCCCAACACAGCTACCGGAGAGACCCCCTTCAAGCTCTCTCATAGGTGCGAGGGAGTGCTCCTCGTGGAATTTGAAGTTCAGACACCTTGAGTTGTTGCGGCCAGGGAAGGCAGGGAAGAATGGCAGGCTGAGAATAAGGAGGATCTGCGGCTCTCCCTTGACATGGTGGAAGAACTACGGGATCTTTCCGCCCTCCGGCGGGAAGAGGTGAAGAGGCAGATGGCCAAGTACTTTGACAAGCACGTCAGAGTCAAGCAATTTGTGGAGGGGGACTAGGTGCTGAAGAAGGTGGATGCAGCAGGGAGGTAGGCAACCATGGGGAAGCTCAACCCCAGCTGGGAAGGTCCATTTATTGTAAAATAAGCTTTGAGATCAAGGGGGTATCGACTCCAAAATGTGGAGGGCGAGACCCTAAGTCTCACCATGAGTGGTGACGACTTAAAACGCTTTTTCCCTTAAATCATGTAAGTGGTGCTTTGATTTTTAATAATAAAAGGTCTTTAACACGACAATGTCGTCGCAGTGAGTTTGCCTGAAAAAGTGAAGTGTACTTGGACCCCGAGAAGATCCCGCTGTCAGGCTCTCACCTAGCTGGCAGGGCTGAAAGTCACTCGGTGTCATCCTTAGACCTCGAGCAGATCCCGCTATCAGGCTCTCACCTAGCTGGCAGGGTTGGAAGTCACTCGATGGTATCAGCCTTAGACCCCGAGCAGATCCCGCTGTTAGGCTCTCACCTAGTTGGCAGGGCTGGAAGTCACTCGATGTCATCCTTAGACCTCGAACAGATCCCGCTGTCAGACTCTCACCTAGCTGGCAGGGCTGGAAGTCACTCGATGGTATCAGCCTTGGACCCCGAGCAGATCCAGCTGCCAGGCTCTCACCTAGCTGGCAGGGCTGGAAGTCACTCGGTGTCATCCTTAAACCTCGAGCAGATCCCGCTATCAGACTCTCAGCTAGCTGGCAGGGCTGGAAGTCACTCGATGGTATCAGCCTTGGACCCCGAGCAGATCCCGCTCTCAGGCTCTCACCTAGCTGGCAGAGCTGGAAGTCACTCGGTGTCATCCTTAGACCACGATCAGATCCCGCTGTCAGACTCTCACCTAGCTGGCAGGGCTGGAAGTCACTCGATGATATCAGCCTTGGACCCCGAGCAGATCCCGTTGTCAGGCTCTCACCTAGCTGGCAGGGCTGGAAGTCACTCGGTGTCATCCTTAGACCTCGAGCAGATCCCGCTGTCAGACTCTCACCTAGCTGGCAGGGCTGGAAGTCACTCGATGGTATCAGCCTTGGACCCCGAGCAGATCCCGCTGTCAGGCTCTCACCTAGCTGGCAGGGCTGGAAGTCACTCTGTGTCTTCCTTAGAACTCGAGCAGATCCTGCTGTCAGACTCTCACCTAGCTGGCAGGGCTGGAAGTCACTTGATGGTATCAGCCTTGGACCCCGAGCAGATCCCGCTGTCAGGCTCTCACCTAGCTGGCAGGGCTGGAAGTCACTCTGTGTAATCCTTAGACCTCGAGCAGATCCCGCTGTCAGACTCTCACCTAGCTAGCAGGGCTGGAAGTCACTCGATGGTATCAACCATGGACCCCGAGCAGATCTCGCTGTCAGGCTCTCACCTAGCTGGCAGGGCTGGAAGTCACTCAGTGTCATCCTTAGACCTCGAGCAGATCCCGCTGTCAGACTCTCACCTAGCTGGCAGGGCTGGAAGTCACTCGATGGTATCAGCCTTGGACCCCAAGTAGATCCCGCTGTCAGGCTCTCACCTAGCTGGCAGGGCTGGAAGTCACTCGGCATCATCCTTAGACCTCGAGCAGATCCCGTTGTCAGGCTCTCACCTAGCTGGCAGGGCTGGAAGTCACTCGATGGTATCAGCCTTGGACCCCGAGCAGATCCCGCTGTCAGGCTCTCATCTAGCCGGCAGGGCTGGAATTCACTCGGTGTCATCCTTAGACCTCGAGCAGATCCCGCTGTCAGGCTCTCACCTAGCTAGCAGGGCTGGAAGTCACTCGATGGTATCAGCCTTGGACCCCGAGCAGATCCCGCTGTCAGGCTCTCACCTAGCTGGCAGGGCTGGAAGTCACTCGGTGTCATCCTTAGACCTCGAGCAGATCCTGCTGTCAGGCTCTCACCTAGCTGGCAGGGCTGGAAGTCACTCGATGGTATCATCCTTGGACCCTGAGTAGATCCCGCTGTCAGGCTCTCACTTAGCTGGCAGGGCTGGAAGTCACTCGGTGTCATCCTTAGACCGCGAGCAGATCCCACTGTCAGACTCTCACCTAGCTGGCGAGGCTGGAAGCCCCTCGGGGAAGTCCTACACTCTCCGGGTAGTGCATAACAAGCTCTTCTAAAGATAAGAGGGGACAGCTCGGCATGGGCGAGCTCGGGTTCGCCAATCCACCCTAGTCTCGGCAGAAGGGTGGCAAGCTAATACCCGGGACCTCGCTAGGACGAGGTGGGTCCCGCCGGGCCGCCCCGTCCCCCCACTGTTTCACTCAGGAAAATTTGGTCAATTTGGTTTCCAGATTGGCAAGATTATGGGCTGCCCGCAAGCGAGTTGAGGCGAATCCCGAGAATTGGCGAGCCAGGCCCTTGGACCTCGCTAAGGGGAGGTGAATCCCGCCAAGACGCCCCGCCCCCACGTTATTTTACTTAGAGAAATTATAGTGAACTTGAATTTTTGTTGAAATAAGGCCATGGATAGCTCGCGAGCAAGCTGTGGCGAGCCCTGGGGATTGTCGAGCTCTCAAAAGGTGCTCTCAGGGAGGAGTCCTACCAATTATTCTACTCGAAGTCTATCTGCGCGAGGTCTCATGAGGAAGGGCTCGCGAACACGCAGAACACAGCAAGGATAGAAAATAGAAAAAAGAAAAAAAAGAGAGAACGGCTTGACTATAATCAAGAATCTATTTCATTTAACAGTGATGTTTACAGGTAGAGCTTGCCTCAGCGAGGAAACAAAAGAAAATATATGCGCTTAGACCTGCCCCCCCCCCCCCCCCCCCGCCAGATTGGTGGTCCTCCCCTTCGCCTGACTGGTTAGGGAAGCCCTTCCCAAATAGCGCGTCCAGACTGTATTCCTTCTCGCTGGGAGGCGTCGCAGGGAACAGGCTCGGCATCAGGTCACGGGCCGAGATCTCGCTGTATCCCTCCGCCAGCACTCCAGTGTCCTTCATCATCTGAAGGGTACATTCGGCAGCCTGGATGGAGTTGATCCGCAGCCTCTCAATGAGGTCGGCCTCGCCAAAGATCCTTGGCCTCTTGTAGGGGAGGGTAGGATCGGCGCCGCTGGGCGGGAAGAAGATCTCCGCCTGCCGGTGGACCTCGCGGTTGAGGTGTTGATTCTTCTCTGTCAGCTTCGCATTCTCCCCCTCCAGCTCGGCAAGCCGGACGCGAAGCTGACCGATCTCCTCCTCCTGCTCAGCATTGCAAGCCCCAGCTCCCCGGTGGCCTTAGCATCCTGACAGAAGAAGAGTTCATTAATGGCAGTGCAAAATATTTCAAGTAAAAGAGGGAAGAGGGAGCCCGATACTCACCAACCCGCTAGCGGCCTGGGAGAGAAGACCCTCGGCGATGCCGAGATGCCTCACCTGATCAGCGACCTTGTCTTTGGCAACGTCGCGGGCTTGCTCGTCTTTTTGGAGTTGGTTGCTGAGGGCGAAGCTGCGGCGAGTCAGCATGTGGTGAAGCTCCATAGCCCGCAGATGGGCCTGCAGACCCTCATGGCCAAGCTGCCACAGGGTCATATTCTTGTAGGCCACGGCATCCTCCCGGCCATAAAGGCCGAAGCCGAGGGCGTAAGCGTGACCGGTGGCGGGCTCGCGGTCATGCCAGGAAGGGTGCAGGTTGGAGATGGAAACCCGATGGGCCAGCTCGTCCCACTGCACCATGGGCTCGCCCGCCGAGTCTTTCCACCGCCCCCCAAAGTTGTAGAGGGGCTGCAGTTTCGGCGCCCCGCATTCACGAGCCGTCCTCTTCGCTGATGGAGGTGGAGAGATCGCCAAAGAGGGAGCAAGAGCCTCGCCGCCCTTCCACCCCTTGCTGGTGATCTCCTCCAGTGGGCTCTCCGGCGACGCGTCGGGGATGGTCTCGGGCGAGCTTATGTACTTGGGGTTGTATTTATGTTGTTGATGTTGTTTCCCCTATGGGGCGAGCACGACCTTCTTCATCTTTTTTATTAATGGCTGGCAGTGTGGAGGGTTCGATCCCGCATCCTCAGACCACCTCTTGCCGGAAGAGGGTTGGGAGAAGGCAGCCTCTTCTCGGCAGGCCGCCGCTGCCTTCTCGCGAGCAAGGGGGTCCGGGTCAACCCCGAGTCCGCGTACGGCGGGTTCACATGAATTAGCCGCTCCCCTGCAAGGAAAAACTTGGAAAAAGTTAGATCTTCAACAGCAATGTGGCGAGCTCGGCAAATGTGGAGGGAAGAATACCTTCGCCGGGTAGGACGGGGAGGAGCGCGTCGAGGCCCCTTCGCAAGAAGGCGACCTCGAAGTCCTTGTGGAGGAAAAACTTGTGGAGGTCGGCATCGTTACCGGACACGGTCGGCGGGCGGTAGACCTCCTCGCCTTTCTGCTATGGCGAGTATGGGATGTTACCGAGCTCGCCCTTAATAAAGGCGATCTTGGTCATCCAGTTATGATATTTGTTCGCGATCTCGCGAACTTTGATTAGCAAGCCGCCGAAGTAGGTGACCCCGTCCAGCATCGCCTTATAGGAAAAGAGCTTCCTGAACACAGTCAGGTTGAACTCTATCCTCTCTCACCGGAGGTAGCTCGCGAACGCCACCATCATGGCGATGGCGTTGGATCTCAGCTGCGCGGGTACCGCACCATAGTACTTCAGAATCTGTCGGATCTCTGGCCAGAGGGGGAGGCGCAACCCCACCTCAAAATGAGAGATGGGGAAGGCGAGCTCGTCGTCATAGAAGGTATTGATGGCCTCCCCCTGCCTCAGCCGGCGCGCCTCGAAGCCCGGCGGAATGTGGTCGCCAATAAATTGCACGAGCTCCTCCTCGGTGGTGTTCCCCTCGAAGAAGCAGTAATCGGTGAAGTGCAGGGCGCACTTGGTGTGGCCGTCGGCGTCAGGATTGGCCTTGTCCATACTCGCAGAGAAAGGGATGGAGCGCGAACAGAAAAGAGAGAAAGCACAGGAAGAGAGAGAGAAGCAAGCAGTTAAGGCGGTAGTACGGGGTTGGTTGGGGGGGGGGCTATTTATAGAAAAAGTAATTAGGTTGCCAGGCTGCCCAACCGGCCCAGCTTGCCATCCCAGCTCGCCAACCCCCAGCTCGCCGGCTTCCGGTGTGTTCCAACCACCAAAGCTGTCCAATCGGCCCAACTCGCCAAACCTCAGCTCGCCGACTTCCAGCGCGTCCAAACAGAGGCTAAGTCAATGAAAAGCAATATATTATTTAGATGCCGCATAACTAAGAATATTTTAAGGTTACTTATTACAAAGACCAAGTACAGGAATATGAAAGTGGGGCGCGCGAGCAGGGGGAAAACCAAGAGGCGAGCACCGGTCAGCTCGGCAAAGGAGCCGCCTCTTATCTACCCCGATCTCGCAGCTCCCGCCCCCCGGACTGCCGCGCGTGGAGCAGCTCGCGGATCCTCCCCGAATTCCTCTGCGCCTCCGAGAGGTCGTCGTCTATCTCATCCAGAAGCCGGGAAGGGGACGTCAACTTGCTAGCCTTTCCGCTCCGCACCTCGTCAGCAAGACACGCGTAGTCGCATTGCAGCGCCTCGTTGACCTCCTGCACCTCGCGGACCCCGCACACCAGTTTCTTTAAAAGCTTAACCTCCCTCCTCGCCAGCTCGTCTTGATCCACTTCGAAGCCCAGGTAAGAGTCCAGCGAGCTGGGGGAGGGGAGGGGAGAGTAATGGGCAGCCCGTGAAGATTCCTCAGCAGCGGATTGGCTAGGGGGAACTATAGAGGCAAAGATCAGCAAAGGAGGTGCTGGAAAATTGCATGAGGCAGGAATCCAGGCGAAGTTTACCTGACGAGCTCGGCAACTCAAAGGAAATGCGGAGAGGGATAAACCTCAGATCATTCACGCAACCTGGGTAACGCGTTCCCGGTGAGAGGAGCTCGAATCCCGGGATGGGGATGGTTTTCAGACCCGCCCTGAGGTCACAACAGCTTGCTAAGGAGAGCTGACGCGCACAGGCGAGCTCGGCCTCTGCGAGCTCACCCCCAAGGTCCCAAAAGGGGGGGACGGGTCCCGGGGACGGTTCTCCGGAGTCATGAACCGCGAGTCCCCAAGAGTGGTCTTGGCCCGCGGGGTGGTGTCTCGCGGCGCGATGCCCTCCGTGCCATCAGGGTGGCTGTCTGGGCCGTCGCGGATCTCGACAATATTCCTCCCCTTTTCAGGGGTAGGCAGAGTGGAGGAGCCGGTCTTGTGCTCCAAGATGGTCCTCAGGTCGTCATAGGTGGGCTCGGCCGCCTGAGGGAATGTTTTCATCTTTTTGGAGTTAGGCTCGGCAAGGCCTAACTGCGGCACAGTGGCTGGGACCGCTGTCAAGGCAGCTACGCAAGCAGCTGAGGCCTGGAGGGCGCGCATAAGGCGCTCTTGAATCTCCTTGGGGATCGGCATCTTGGCGGGATTAGAGCAAAGGGAATGGCAAGAGTCAGGCAGGTATGCAGGTGCATATATATAGCCACAGGTGGACCCCACCCGAAGATTCCCTCCAGTCCACCCCGCACTCGCCGAACACTTGGGGTTGGATGTTTCTTTCCGAGCTTTGCCAAGCTCAAAAAGAGCGGGGATTGTGTACAACCCCGTATCCGGCGAGTGGAGAGATCCAAGAACCAGACCGGCCGGCTCAGATCATCCAGATCCCAGGCGAGCTCGGCAGACAAAACCCGAGCCCGAGCCCGGCATTCGTCGACCGCGAGCTCGGCACTCGCCGAGCTAAGGCAAGATTTGTCGGGCTGAGATCGACTAATGGAAGCCGATGGATGGGCCTGCTCGCCGTCCCAGCTCGCACTCTCACAACGGAGCTCGGCAACAGTGGGCGAGCCGGATCTGCCGAGGTGGCCAGGCTCCCCAGCTCGCCTGGATCCATGAGGTACTTTTTACTGTTTTGCCCCCGTTGGTCTGCCCATAGCCCTTCAGAACAGCGGAGTTTGGCTGCTGGCAGACCCAGTCAAGGGTTTTTTGGTAACTTCAGGTCAGTTCATTTTGGTTATTGGCAGTTCAGATTCTGAAAATTATAAATATGACCCAAAAGGTACCCCAGAAGGTAGGCTTCCTGTGCTCTTTTGCTCCAGTTTTCAAGTGCTTTCTGAGGGTACCTTAGCTCGGCCTTTGTCTAAGGAGGGGAAGCGCTCTCAGATCTTCCGGGTGTGTGGTGGGTCCTCCCCGCCGAGCCCTTGGGTCGGTTCTTCCCTTGTCACTTTTATTATGTTGCTTGCAGGAGTGAAGTAGGTGCGTGATCACCCCTTCCCCGAGGGCGAAATCCACAGGAGACCGAGATTTCAGTTTCAACACTCATCCTCATTCGTCGAACTCAGATCGACGAACTTACCAGAATTCATCGAACCCAGTTCACTTTAGCAGAAACCTTAATTTCCCTAAAACTTATAATCAACCAAGATCTTTCATTAACCAATTTAATCAATGGATAATTCCACCAAGAAGATATCATCCCTTAGGTTACAAAAATCAACCTGAATATTCATATATTTCCAGCTTTAATTATGTAAAGAAAGAAGGACCCAAGGTAACCTGGGTCAAGAATAGCTAATCTGTTTTATTGTAGGTGAAAGACTATCCCACCACAGAGCAACAGTGGTATTTGGATAGTGGCTGTTCAAAACATATGACTGGAAACAAGGACAACCTAATCAACTACAAGTCAAAGCTAGGGCCCAAAGTAATATTTGGTGATTGCAATTATGGCCAGACTGAAGGATATGGAAAGGAAAAAATTGGAGCAGTCACCTTCAGGAATGTTGCTTATGTAAGTGGACTGAAGCACAACCTTATCTCCATAAGTCAGTTATGTGATGAAAGGTTTCAGGTATCATTTAATAAAACTTCATGTATTATTACTTCAGTAGATAACTAAGTGGTTCTAACTTTTACTAGAGTAGGAAATATTTATGTAGTTAACTTTAAGTTTGCTAAAACTGAAATTTTCTTGTTTAATCAAACTAGCAATAATAATCACCTTTGACATAGGAGATTAGGACATGTAAACTTGAAAAATATTGCTAAACTCTCTAGGGACAACCTTGTTAGAGGATTGCCTTCTTTCCCCTACAAGAAGGAAAGCCTTTGCAGGACTTGTCAGTTAGGTAAGCAAACTAAAAATATCTTTAAATTTTTAAATAAAAGTGACTCACCTAGAATATTGTACTTGCTACATTTGGACCTTTTTGGCGCTATTGTTGTACAAAGCCTAGGAGGGAAATCTTATACTTTACTGATTATAGATGACTTCTCAAGATTTACTTGGGTATTCTTTCTGAGATCTAAGTCAGATAACTTCAAGGTTCTTACAGATTTTCTCAAGAACATACACATTGAGTACTCTGCTCCAGTTGCATTGATTAGAAGTGATCATGGTACTGAACTTGAGTCTCTTCTTATGAAAGAGTTCTGTAAGAAGGAAGATATCAGACACTGCTTCTCAGCTCCTAGAAATTCTCAACAAAATGGGGTTGCTGAAAGGAAAAAATATAACCCTAATTGAATCTGCAGGCACATTACTTGCAGATGCTCACTTGCCCCTATCCTTTTGGGCAGAGGCTGTGAGCACAACAAACTATATACTGAACAGAAGTCTGATACACAAGCTCAAGAATAAGACTCTTTATGAGCTACTTAAAGGTAAGAAACCTAAAGTAGACTATTTTAAAATTTTTGGTTGCATTTATTATATTTACAACAATAATAAGAAACACATTAGAAAGTTTGAAGTCAAGGCTGAAATAGGAATTTTTCTTGGATATTCCCAAGTAAACAAGGCATATAGGATTTATAATAAATCAACTATGAAAATGGAAGAATATATTCACATTTCTTTCGATGAAACTAACATGTTTTACAAGGAGAAGATTCCTTCTACAAGTGAGACTTTGTAGGAACCAAATTTGTGTGAGAAATTGGATGAATTGACCCTCACCAATGAGGCTATTAGCCATCCTTCTCCACAAATTGCTGAAGATAGTGAAGATTAAGACACTGAAATCAGTGAAGAACCAACAACAGCTTTAATTCCACAAGAGGAATTAATTCCCCAAGTTGTTGCTCAACCAACTCCTCCTACTGAATTTGTCACACTTAGAGATCACCATGTATCTAAAGTGATTGGAGACATTTCTGTTGGTGTGCAGACAAAGCATCAACTCCACCATGACATGGTGCATGCCTGCTTCATATCTCAAACTGAGCCCCAATCCATTAAAGATGTTGAGCAAGATCCACACTGGATTATTGCAATGCAAGAGAAGCTCAACCAATTTAAGAGATGCAAAGTTTGTGATTTAGTTCCAAGACACAAAGACTACCCAATCATTGGAACTAAATGGGTATTTAAAAACAAGCTAGATGCTCAAGGTCTTATCATAAGGAACAAGGCCAGACTAGTTGCTCAAGGATACAGACAAGAGGAAAGCATAGACAATGACCAAACATTTTCACTTGTTACAAGGCTGGAAGCAATCAGGATATTTCTAGCATATGCTGCCTACAAAAAGTTCATAGTATACCAGATGAATGTCAAGAGTGCATTCCTTAATGGTGAACTTAAAGAAGAGGTCTATGTAGAACAACCACCAGGTTTTATTTCTCCTACTCATCCCTCTTATGTTTTCAAATTGCATAAGCCTCTCTATGGTCTAAAGCAAGCTCCAAGTGCTTGGTATGAAACCTTAGCTAGCTTTCTCTTAGAGCATAAATTTTCTAGAGGCATAGTAGATAGGACTTTATTTATTAAGCATCATCATGATAAAATATTGTTAGTACAAATATATGTATATGACATTATTTTTGATTCTACAAATTCCAAACTATGCAAAAGGTTCTCCAACCTTATGCATTTCAAGTTTGAAATGAGTAGCATGGGTGAGCTCTCCTACTTTCTTGGTCTTCAAGTGAAGCAGTCACTTGATGGCATCTTCTTATCCCAATCTAAATATATTAAGGAGCTGATTACAAGGTTTAGGATGGCTGATGTTTCAGCAAAGAAAACACATATGGCTACAAATGTTGTAATTGATTCTGATGAACATGGGAAACTTGTAGATTAGAAATTATATAGGGCCATTGTTGGGTCCCTGTTATATCTTATAGCAAGTAGACCAAACATTATGTTTGCTACATGTCTTTGTGCTAGATTACAGGTGAACCCTAAAGAATCTCACCTTATTTTCCTAAAAAGAATTTTGAGATATATAAAAAGTTGCACTAATTTAGGACTCTGGTATTCAAGTAAGCCAGAATTTGAGTTAACTGGATACTCTGATGCTGACTTTACTGGATGTAGAGTAGACAGAAAGAGCACATCAGGGACATGTCAGTTCCTTAGTGATAGGCTAGTGTCATGATTTTGCAAGAAGCAAACATCTGTGGCCACCTCAACAGCAGAAGCTGAGTATATTGCAGCTGGCAATTGTTGTTCACAGATGTTGTGGATTCAAAACCAACTCCTAGATTATGGTGTCAACTTAAATTATTCAACTCTACTTTCTGATAATATAAGTGCAATTTTTATTGCATAGAATCCAGTGCATCATAGTAGAACTAAGCATAGAGATGTAAGACATCATTTCATTAGAGAGTGTGTAGACAAAAAAAAATTTAATCTCACCTTTGTCTCCACTGATTTGCAAAAGGCAGATATCTTCACCCAACCCTTGGATGAGAAGAAACATATGTTCTTTATGAATTAGTTAGGTATGATCAATGGTGATGCATTAATTTAATTTTTTGTCTGTGGTCGACGAATTTGCCACAGTTCGTCGAATGGAGATCGACGAACTGAGAAAAGTTCTTGAGAAATTTGTCGACTTGAGATCGACGAACTCTCTGTGTGTGAATTTATTTTCATTGAACGGAGAACGACGATATTGCTTCGGAAAATTTTCGTCGACCTGAGCACGATGAAAAATTTTCCCTTCTTCTGACTGAGATCGACGAACTCTTTTGTCACTAAAATATTTCGTCGAACCCAGATCGAAGAATTTTTACTTTTCGTTGGACGGAGTCTGCCTCTTCATATTCTGAAAACCATATATCTAGGTTTTCTTCGAGCTCCATCTCGCGCTTTCTGTTCCCCTTGCACTTGGTCTCTCTGTTTTCTTTTGCAGGCGAACAATGGCGATTCCGGCGAACTCCCGTGCAGCAATGAAGTTTGACAACGGTTTTGATGTTGATTTTGACTCCTTCTCTTACACTGATCAAATATTCATCGACATCTTACAGTTGTGTGAGGAATAGAGTCTGAAGAAGTTCATGACAACCCGGATCAAAATATCAGCAAATAAAATTAGGGAATGGGTTTTCACTGCAACGTCTCTTGATGCAGATACGCTGATAGGCACCATCAGCGGCACACATGTTATTCTAACTCCTGTAGTTCTTACTGAAATTTTTGATTTGTCTACCAGAGAAGATGATATTGAAATAGATACTGATGAATATGAGAATATGTTGAGCACTATGAGGCATTCAGGAGGAAACCCCAATAAATAAATTGAAAAAGAATTTATTTTCTCAATATAAATTCTTGGCAGACATAATTGATAAAGTATTATTGGGTAAACACACAGCCCACGACTATATCACTAGGCACCAGTTTCTAGTGGTGTGTGCTCTGGTTGAGAAGAAATCTATTAGCTGAGGAAAACTACTATTTGATTTGATAAAGAAGAAGAATAATAATAAAGAAGTTTGTTTTGGAAGAGTTCTGGGCATTTTCTTAGAGGAAAAAGCAGCTGAATCCCTGGTCTCCCAGACCATATTCATCAATGCTTCCAAAAGGCTTACTTGTGCCTTATTTGGAAGACGAGAGAGGACTATCTCAAAGCCATCTAAGGCTTCAACCTCTTCTAGAGGTTCTGAGGGTACAAGAGCTGCAATACCTGATCCCCCACCCCCAGAAGTTGTCCCCTCCACCAGCATTCCATCCTCCCAGATACCTACACCTCCATCTCAACAACCATCCTCTTCTCCAACTCATAGTCCCACACCAATTCAATCCCCTGCACATCTACCAACTCCACCAATTCCATCTCCTGAGCATCCACCCACACAAATTCAACATCTACCAACACCAGTTCCATTTCCAGAACATACTACACCACCTCCATCCCCACTTCCTCCTCATCTGGATGACATTCCCCTCCATAACCTCTCATCTATTCCATCTTTTAATCTACTCTCATCTCTCATAAATTCTCCATCTCCTCATAATGAGCCAATGCCAAACATCACTACTTCCCCTTCATCATCCATCCTCCATCTTTTTGGATCAACTCAGACATCCTCCGATTTTATGGAAATGGATTCCTCTTCACTTCCCTCTCTTCTAGAACTCCTCACTCCCCTCATCTCAAATCTTATAGCAGAGGACATTAAACCTCTTGTTGACTCTATTGCATCCCTTTCTGCCATCCTTTCTGCTGCCTACACTGTCCATTCTTCTGGGGGCCTGGCTTCAGGACCCTCTGAAACCAGACAGGGGGAGATACCCAATGAAGAAGCTCTAGTTCCTCCTTGTACAGCAACAGCAGCATTCTGAGATGTCTGTGTTGAAATTTGTGAAGTGGAAGTGGGTGATGGGCAGGCCGGGAGGACTATGCGACCTGAGCGGTCTGAGCACGCGCCCTGGGCAGACTGCTGGTGCGGCCTGGTAACCTTGGTTATCTTGGTGGCTTGGCTGTTGAAGAGTAGCCTGTGCGGCCTGAGCGGCCTTGTATGCGGCTTGATCGGTCTGATGTGCGTCTTGGTTGACCTATGGCCAGAGAAGTCGGGCTTCTAGCGATACAGACTGAGCGGACTTTGGTTTGCGGGCTGTAGGCAGTGCCTTGTTCAGCGGCCTTATGCTGCAAGCTTGTGCTACCCGGCGGGTTGAGTGCCTTATCCGCGGGCGGCTTGCGGACTGGCGTGTCCGCGGTGTCCGTTGTGGCGGACTGGCCTTGGAGTTTGGCTGTGGCCCTTACCGAGCTCTAGTGGTATACCAGGTGTTAGCTGCTGTGGAGAACTGCGTGGACTGGAGTCGGAGTCCGACAGTTGGCCATTTGTTTGGGTAGTTGTGCGAGTAGTATTGGCGATCTACTTACCTTGGTGGATTTGATGATCTGCTTACCTTGGTGGAATTGGCTATCTGCTTTGGATGTTGGCGGACTGGGCCTTGTCCGCCGATCTCGCGCTAGGCCTTTTTGTGTTTTCACTGGACTTGGTCACATTCTATGACAAGTCCAGTGTGTCCGTAGTATCCGCCAAGTCCGCTGTTGACCAGGCGGACAGCCTTTGGTCGTGGACTTGTGGCAGATGGAGGCTCTGGTCTTGTGTTATACGGACTGCCTCGATTGTGTGCGGACTGTCACTGAAGGGGTTGTGGCTGTCCATGGGTGGTGTTGTTTGCGGACTGTGCGGACTGTATCTTGTCCGCACAGTGTGGGCGGTCTGGTGCAAGGCCGCATAGTAGTAAACAGCTGTCTTGCTCTTGGCGGTTTTCTTAGAATCCGGCTAAGTCTTTGCGGACTCAGCGGACGGAGGTTTTGCTAGTGCGCGGGCTGGGGTGGTGATTCTATGTACTAGGGTGGTGACCACACTCCTCACCTCGCCTATAAATAGAAACCCACCGGCACGTCTACAGTAACGGAGTGAACAGTAAGTTGGGCTTGGGCAAGTGTTGCGGTTTGCGGTTTTCTGTCCGCGCAGGTAAATTAGTACTGACGGTTTGCTGTGTGCAGGTCGCGCGGCTAGCTTCAAGGAGCCAGGAGTTGGGCATTAAAGTGTACGGTCTCTGCAGTCTCAGCTGGTCGCTTCTGTGTCTTGTCAGTTTTCTGCTTCAGCTTGATCAAGTTCCAATAACCTGTCCGCCGATCTCAGGCGGGTAGGCGGTCTGTTCCTCAGTTCTTCAGCAGGCAGCGAATAATGGTGTCTCCGCTTGACCTCGCGATCTCGGCGGACTTCGTGTGCTATTCGGCTTGTAGTAGTTACAGCTCGGGCGGCTTCGGTGACTTTGGCGGACTAGGCGGTCTCGGCGGTCTCCAGTGCTCTCCGCCCAGCTTATTTTGTACTTTCTGTTTGCAGCTTATGTACTAGCGAAATCATGTCTCGCTACGTATACCTCGTCTTGTAAAGAAGTGTGAATGAATATAAGACCTACTTGTGCTTCCATTTGTATTTGGTGTTAAGCATGCTCTTGGGCTTCCGTATGATCAGGGTGTGAACTGGATAGTTCTGAGAATATTAATTTGGCTTTAGGATATCTTGCTGACCACCTTGAGAAAATTCAACATGGTATCAGAGCCAGGTTCAGTGGCTTGAGCGGTTTTCAACCAGTGTTGTTGCTCTGTGCTTGAGTGATGATCAACCTTTGTTGGTGCTCTGTGCTTCTAGAAGTTAGCTTAACCAACGGTTGTTGCAATGGAAGTAAGCTATGCAAGAGGTCTTGGTATTGAACTCTTGATGTCGACTAACTTTAAGAAGTGGAAGTCGTGCATGAAGAGTTACCTTCTGGGTGAGAAGCTATGGGAGGTCGTCGGTGGTGACGACAGACAAGAAGTGACTGCTGCGTTTGGTACTGCTGAGCAGGTGAGGCTCTGGAGAAAAACAAATGCAAAAGCGGAGTTTGTTCTCAAGAGGGTCGTGTCACCAAAACTGTTTGATCACATCATTGGATGTGAGTCTGGTGCTGACATTTGGACAATCATTGATGAGTTGTTCAATAGGAAGAATGTGGCTAGACTTCAATTTCTGGAGAATGAGTTGGCTAGGACAGCTCAAGGAGACCTGACCATCTCAAAGTTCTTTCTGAAGATGAAGAGCTTGTGTGCGGAGCTGTCAGCGCTTGATCCTGATGAGCCTATTTCTGAGGCTAAGATGAAAAGGAACATAATATGCGGCTTGCGGAAGGAGTATGTTGCCTTTGTGACATCTGTTCATGGCTGGGCTACTCAGCCATCTCTACTGGAGCTTGAGAACCTGCTTGCTTCGCAAGAGAGTTTAGCAAGGCAGATGGCTGGAGTCACAGTCACTGAGGAAGGCAGTGAAGATCTCTTCTCAGGTAAGAAGAAGAAAGGATGGGAAGGGAAGAAGAAAAAGACTGTTGGTGAAAAATGAGCCTTCAACTTCTTATCAACCAGAGAGGAGCGCTGCTCCTAAGAAGGATTGGAAGAAGAACCTGAAGTGCTATAGTTGTCATCAGCGGGGACACTTCAAGCGTGACTACAAGGTCAAACTGCAGCCTGGGCATGCTGCTGGCAAGGAGGAAGCTTTCTCTAAGAGTGAGGAAGCTGGATGGGGCGGAGCCTTCATGACGAGCACTTGTGTCCGTGCCTTGTCTGCTGTCGACTTCAACAATGATTGGATCGTGGACTCCGGGTGTGGTCATCACCTCACTAGAGACAAGTCGAAGTTCTCTTCCTTGCAAGCTTACTCAGATAATGAAGCTATTATAACTGCTGATAATACTGTTTATGCAGTAGAGAAGGAGGGTGTTGTATCTTTGGGTAGTGATAAGGGGTCACTTACGTTAAGGAGTGTGTATCACGTACCAGGCATGAAGAAGAACCTCTTCTCGGTGACCAATGTGGTCGACACGGGTTATCACGTTCTGTTTAGGCCAACAGAAGTGAAGTTCCTTCGCAACGTATCAGCGGTGAAGGCTGATGTTGCTCATGTTGGGAGGAGAGTTAAGAACTTGTTTGTTCTTGCTACTAACTCTTATGTTGATCGGATGACATCAAACAATAGTGCTGTTATTTGGCATGAAAGGCTGGGGCATGTAGGAATGGATAAGTTGAAGGCTATGGCTAACAGAAGCCTTGTAAGAGTCTTGCCTAAGCTATCTTCATTTGGCGATGGTCACGTTTGCGCGGGATGTTAGTACGGCAAGGCTCATCGCCTTCCATTTGATAAATCACAAACGAGGAGCAAGAGACCTTTGGAGTGCATCCAGGGAGACTTGATGGGGCCAATCGTCACTACAAGCCTTGGTGGGAGCAGATACATGCTTGTGCAGATTGATGACTACTCAAGATACACTTGGGTATATTTCTTGAAGGAGAAGTCTGAAGCCTTCCGTTTGTTTGTGGAGTTCAAGGAGTTGGTGGAGGGCCAGCTTGGCTTGCGGATCAAGAAGCTTAGAACAGATAACGGTGGTGAGTTTGTCTCCTCTGAGTTTTCTAACTTCTACAGGAAGCATGGGATCCACATAGAGCATACTTGTGCTCACACTCCACAACAAAATGGAGTAGCGGAGCGGAAGATCTGTCATCTGACAGAGACTTGCAAATGCTGGCTTCATGCGAAAGACATTCCAAGGTCCTTCTGGGCGGAGGGGATGTCTTGTGCTTCTTACGTCATCAATCGGATACCGCTTAGCCCGATCAACATGACGACTCCTTTTGAGCTGTTGCTGAAGGAGAAGCCCAGTGTGGAACACCTTCGGGTGTTCGGATCAATTTGCTATATGCATGTCCCGGATGCTTCACGGACAAAGCTTGATGCAAAGGCAAGGAAGGTTTTCCTTATTGGCTATGATGAGCGGAAGAAGGGATGAAAATACATGGATCCTGCGATGAAGAAGTTTGTTGTGTCAAGAGATGTACTCTTTGACGAACTGACGTCGTATGGAGGTGGCTTGGTTGAGCTAACCAGAAGCAAGGTTGATGTAGAGCAGAAGGTGGCTGCTGAAGGTTTGGAAGAGGAGCTTGATATTTCACCAGCAGCTCCTGTTGCTTCAAGTTCTGGTGCTGAGGCTTCTGGCTCGGGAAGCAGGGGGAGCATTGCTCAAAGCTTTCCTGAAGGTGGTGTTGAGCCTAAAGAAGCAATAGAGGTAGTGAGCAAGGAACAATCTCTTCGAAGATCAAAGAGGGTTGTGAAGCCACCTGCTCGGTACTGTGATGGGAATGCAGTGAGCTTTGTCTCCTGCTTCTTTGCAGATCCTCTGGATAAGCGAGAGCCTGCAAACTTCAATGAGGACACTGGAGTCAAGGAGTGGGATGATGCCATGAAGGAAGAGATTGCTGCTCTCAAGAAGAATGAAACCTGGGACCTTGTGCCCAAGGTTGACGGAATTACTCTAGTGACTTGCAAGTGGGTGTATAAGTTGAAGAAGAAGGCTGATGGGAGCATTGATAGGTTCAAAGCTCGTCTGGTTGCTCGAGGATTCTCACAGCAGTATGGAGAAGACTATGAGGAGACATTTAGTCTGGTTGCAAAGATGACTTCAGTTAGAGTGGTGATCGCCTTGACTGCTTGCAAGGGATGGAGGATGTGGCAACTTGATGTAAAGAATGCATTTCTTTACGGAGAAATTGACAAGGACATATTCATAGATCAGCCACTTGGATTTTTTTTTGAAGATCATCCGGACTATGTCTGTAAGCTCAGGAAGGCTCTCTACGGGTTGAAGCAAGCTCCTAGAGCTTGGTATGGGAAGATAGCAGAGTAGTTGCAATTTTGCGGTTATCTTGCTTCCAACTCGGATTCTAGCTTGTTTGTCAAGAAGAAGGGGGAGCTTCAAGTCTTGGTCCTGCTGTATGTGGATGACATGATCGTCACAGGGAATACGGAGGAGGAAGTAGCTAGGCTCAGGGCCGAGCTAGCTATACGCTTCGAGATGAAAGACTTGGGAGAGCTTCAACACTTTCTCGGTCTTGAAGTGGAGAGGAAGGAGTGCGGGATTCTCATTTGCCAGAAGGGATATGCAGATCGCATTGTAATTCGATTTGGCATGGGTGAAGGGAAGAGTTGCTCTACTCCACTGGAACATGGGCTGAAGCTTCGACGAGATGAAGGAAGGATTCTTCCTGATCCCTTGGTGTTTAGGGCTCTTGTCGGGAGTTTGATCTACCTGACGATTACAAGGCCAGACATTGCTTATGTTGTTGGCCGAGTAAGTCGGTTTATGGCTGAACCAAGGAAGTCTCATCTGGTAGCGGCAAAGAACATCTTGAAGTATGTCAAGATAACTTCTGACATGGGACTCCTCTATAATAGGGATGTGGACTTTGCTTTGCTTAGATACACAGATGCTGACTATGGTGGTGACTCGAATGATTGGAGATCAACTTCGGTTTATGTTTTCACTTGTAGTTCAACTTGTATTTCGTGGTGTAGCAAGAAGCAGGATTCTGTGTCTATGTCTACAACGGAAGCTGAGTATAAGGCTTCGGTCTTGGCTGCTCGGGAAGTCATCTGGTTGCGGAGGCTTGTAGAGGATGTTCATGAAAAAGTGCAAGGGCCTACTTTACTCCGGGGTGACAATGAGAGTGCTCTCAAACTGGTAAACAATCCAGTGTGTCACGCAAGGACCAAGCATATTGAGATCGAGCACCACTTCATAAGGGAGAAGGTGTTGGAGGGATCTCTTCTGGTCAGGCATGTTTGGAGTGAATATAATCTTGCTGACATCTTCACGAAGCCGCTATCGAAGGGGCCTTTTCAGCGGTTACGTAGCTTGCTGGGCTTGATCACCACTTCTCACTTCAAGGGGGAGTGTTGAAATTTGTGAAGTGGAAGTGGGTTATGGGCATGCCGAGCGGACTGTGCGGCCTGAGCGGTCTGAGTCCGCGGCCTGGGCGGACTGCTGGTGCGGCCTGGTAGCCTTGGCTATCTTGGTGGCTTGGCTGTTGAAGAGCAGCATGTGCGGCCTGAGCGGCCTGGTATGCGGCTTGATCGGTCTGATGTGCGGCTTGGTTGACCTATGGCAAAAGAAGTCGGGCTTCTGGCGATGCGGACTGAGCGGACTTCGGTTTGCAGGCTGTAGACAGTGCCTTGTTCAGCGGCCTTGTTCTGCAAGCTTGAGCTAACCGGCGGGTTGAGTGCCTTATCCGCGGGCAGCTTGCAGACTGGCGTGTCCGCGGTGTCCGCTGTGGCGGACTGGCCTTGGAGTTTGGCTGTGGCCCTTGCCGAGCTTTGGTGGTACAACAGGTGTTAGCTATTGTGGAGGACTGCGCGGACTGGCGTCGGAGTCCGGCAGTTGGCCGTTTGTTTGGGCAGCTGTGCGAGTAGTATTGGCGATCTGCTTACCTTGGTGGATTTGCTGATCTGCTTACCTTGGTGGAATTGGCGATCTGCTTTGGATGTTGGCGGATTGGGCCTTGTCTGCCGTGCTCTCGCTAGGCCTTTTGGTGTTTTCACTGGACTTGGTCACATTCTGTGATAAGTCTAGTGTGTCCGCAGTATCCGCCAAGTCCGTTGTTGACCAGGCGGACTGCCTTTGGTCGTGGACTTGTGGCGGATGGAGGCTCTGGTCTTGTGCTATGCAGACTGCCTCGATTGTGTGCGGACTGTCGCTGAAGGGGTTGTGGCTGTCCATGAGTGGTGTTATTTGCAGACTGTGCGGACTGTATCTTGTCCGCACAGTGTGGGCGGTCTGGTGCAAGGCTGCCTAGTAGTAAACAGCTATCTTGCTCCTAGCGGTTTTTTTGGAATCCGGCTAAGTCTTTGCGGACTCAGCGGACGGAGGTTTTGCTAGTGCGCGGGCTGGGGTGGTGATTCTATGCACTAGGGAGGTAACCACACTCCTCACCTCGCCTATAAATAGAAACCCCCCGGCACGTCTACAGTAACGGAGTGAACAGTAAGTTGGGCTTAGGCAAGTGTTGCAGTCTATGGTTTTCTGTCCGTGTGGGTTGAGTAGTGCTGACGGTTTGTTGTGTGTAGGTCGCGCGGCTAGCTTCAAGGAGCCAGGAGTTGGGCATTGAAGTGTGCAGTCTCTGCTGTCTCAGCTGGTCGCTTCTGCGGCTTGTCAGTTTCTGCTTCAGCTTGATCAAGTTCCAGTAACCTGTCCGCCGATCTCAGGCGGGTAGGCGGTCTGTTCCTCAGTTCTTCAGCAGGCAGCGAATAACGATGTGTCTGCTTGACCTCGCGGTCTCGGAGGACTCCGTGTTCTATACGGCTTGTAGCAGTTGCAGCTTGGGCGGCTTCGGCGACCTTGGCGGACTAGTCGGTCTCGGCGGTCTCCAGTGTTGTCCGCCCGGCTTATTTTGTACTTTCTGTTTGTAGCTTGTGTACTAGCGAAATCATGTCTCGCTACGTATACCTCACCTTATAAAGAAGTGTGAATGAATATAAGACCTGCTTGTACTTCCATTTGTGTTTGGTGTTAAGCGTGCTCTTGGGCTTCCGCATGATCAGGGTGTGAACTTGATAGTTCTGAGAATATTAATTTGGCTTTAGGCAATCTTGCTGACCACCTTGAGAAAATTCAATAGTCTGAAGATTCAGCAGAAGCAGCCCCTCTAGCAGAAATAATTGATTTGTTTATAGATTCTGATATAGACATGGCTGACACAATTGTGGTAGAAATAATTACTGTTGATGATTACATTATAAATCCCACAGTTAATCTAGATTCTTTACTAGATTCATGCAATTTTGTTTACAGTAATATTCTACCTAGTTTTGAGGAACAGCTATCTAGAGCTATTGTACCTTATACTACTCCAATAAGCCTTGCAGTTACTAAGCAACTTAAGGCAAGTTTTGCAGTAGCAGAGCCTCCAACAGTATCATCCTCTAAGGCTATTTCTCCTCCCAAGGCTACCTCTCCTCCTACCTATAAGATGGATGATAGTCCTTTACCTAATCTAGATGATATTATTCTTGCTGATATAACAAAATAAAGTTTGACTGTTCTTGAAAGTATTGCAGAAACAAAACTTCAAGTACAATCTCAGGCTGAGAAACAGATATCCAAAGATATTCTGAAGGCAATTGATGCTCTATATGACAATCCTCTAGGATCATCTGATGATGACAATAATGATGAAGACTCTGATGAGTCTGATGCTTCAAAAGCAATGAAGAAAGTTGCTAAGAAAAGAAAAGCTCCTGCTAAGGCTATTCGAAAGCCAAATCCTAATGAAGACACTCCCTACTATATTCTTCAGAAGATCACTCCTTACCCAGGGATGCTTTCATGGATGTGGCTATCCAAAAATGAGCAGAAAGCCAGGAAGAAAAGCAGAAGGTACTCTCCTCCTCCTCCTTCTCAAAGGAATTGGAAAGGTCCTCCTCCTCCAGCTGCTGGTGCTTCAGGAAATATTTCTCAGAGATCTACCTCATATACTCAGACTTATTAGAGACAACAAGGTAGATCTTCAAGATTTCAAGCAAGCAGTCAGCATAGACACTCATCAAGCAGCAGCAAAATTCAACAGCAACATTAGAAGCCAGACAAGCAACAGATAGCATCTGAAATTGATAAATCTAAAAAAGGTATTAGTTCTAAAAGGACAGAATCTCCTCTAATCTCTTTTGTGGATCCTGAACAAGAAATAACTGCTAGAATGGCCAGATTTCAAGAACTGGTTGGACTCTCCATGATTAACAAAGCTAAAGCTGAAGGCAGAGATCCTTCTCAGTACTCTACAATGTCATCCTACAGAAAAGAAGAACTAAAAAGGTATGACAAAGCAAACAAATTCTTCAATGTAGATGCTTATATGAATCTGCATCCAGAGGCTGTAGTTCCAAGAGCAACTTCTCTCAATATTATTGGAGCAGCAGACATGACTATGTCAAAAAGAGAAGCTATCAATCCCAACAGAGAAATCAAATTCAGACAGCCCTCTGAAAGTTCTGACAATGCTGATAAAGGAAAGGCCAAGAAGAACAAATGATTATTTTGTTTAGTTTTATTTTCTGAACTCTATTTAATTAAACTGTCACGAAGCTCCTGTTATGGACATATATGCAGAATATTTCATTTTCTGCCAGATATATTTTATTTTTGCTTTGTGATCATTTTCTTTTATTTATATTAGTGACCTCACCCAAATAGGGGGAGATTGTTGGATCCCTAGTTTGGATTTGGGCTAGGTTCACTAATTAGGATAAGTTTTGACCCACATTGTATGCCAGAGTCAAGTGTTGAGTCGTAGAGTTTAGGCTAGTCATTAGGTTCAACCTTCATGGACCAGCCAGCAGAAGACTTCAGGAGACTCAAGACTTAGAAGAATTCAAGTTCAAAATTGTCAGTTCGAAATTCTTCAAACTCAGCTCGATGATCGTCGATCGCAGATCTACGAACTCAGAGTTAATTCTCTGAGTTAAGCTCAACGATATTCGAGCTCAGATCGACGAAATCTGGAGTTCAGCTTCAACATATTCTTTCTAGTTTATTTTCACTAAACTCATCTCGACGAAGACAGATTCTGTGCTCGACGAACTTGGACCGCAAAATTGGCAAGTTATTTCCAGAATGCAGTTCGCTGAGCACAGGTCGACGAACAGGATTTCTCAGCTCGACGGACTTGGATCTCTGGTCGATGAAATCTATTCAGAGCTCGACGATTTCTGTCCAGTGCCGGACTTGGAGTTTTTCCCACATTTCTGTCCTTATTTCCTATATTATTTAGCAGTAATTTCTTGAGTAATTAATGCACATATTCTCTTGAATATAACTATTATTGGCAGCATTAATTATGGTCTTCATCAGGGTTAATTACTTGCTTAATTTATTGGGACAGTTGGGGAAACTCATTAAAAACAATATTCTCCAGCCTTATTTCATTCTCCAGGCAATTAACAATCAATGCTTGATATTCAAAATTCAAAGGACAATTCGACAGCAGAATATAAAAGAGTTTTTCTCTTTTCAGACGGCAGTAATACAAGTAATACACAAGGAACTAACAGAGAAGAATTGCAGACACATACAAAAGAATATTTGCTTCTTCTCTGTGCAGAAAACAACTTATTTTCCCCTTGCTCCTACTGAAGACTAAAGAAGAACAACAAACAAATATCAAGAGTCTTCTTCAACTTTTACTCCAGGAATATTCAAGGACAACAACTTTCAATAAGTCAGAAAGTTCCTGGACATCATTTCAAGACAAGGATGAAGACCTACACCCTGAGCAAGGCTCCAAGTGATTTCAGAAGGATTCTTGACAACAGCAATCCACTAGTATTCTCTGTTGTATAGAGAAAAGAGAAGACAACATCAGCTCTCTCACCTCCTGTATAAAGGGTTTATTAACTCCCTTCAAAAGTTTATTCTTGGTTTTTGGGCACCTGATCAAAAGCTCAAAGTGTTGTGAGATCTCCCTGAAAATAGATCTTGTGGTGGCAGTCACCTGATCAAAAACCTGCTAGTGGATTCCTACCAGGGTGGTAGAAGAGTGGATGTACCCAGTTTGGGGAACCACTATAAATTTCTTGTGTTGTCTGGTTGCTTATTTTGTTTATGTTCTTGCTTTGTTGTGATAGATTAGTTTGTTGTGATAGATTGTTGTGTTGTGATAGTTTAGCTTAGTTTATATTTTCTATTACTACTATAGTATCACCTATTTTATTACTCTGATATATTTAAAAACAGCCAAAAGATTTAATTACTCTATTCACCCCCCCCCCCCTCTAGAGTAAATCAAATCTATTCCCTTTCTTTCACTCATATTGTTCCTCGCATTGCTATCAAGTGCATCTCCACCAAATTTCATGAATGTATTATTTGTACAATCAAGGTTCATCCAAAACCATTAGCTTTTCATGGTTACATATAATAAATTCACCCAATCCAAAATATCATTTGGCTACGATCTTCCTATTGAATCTAAACATTCAGATAAACGACTAGCATATAACTTACTTACACGGAAAGTCTATTTCGACCTTATGTAAATTTAGACAAATCACAACCCGTACATAATTTATTAGAGGACAGCCACTTCGACTGAACATTCCTGAGGCTACAGGACTCCCACAATAATGGGAAACCATCTGTTGGAAAGGTCTTTCCGAGGGATACAACTTTCGTGTTCAGCCCAAGACATGGAAGTACTCGGTTCATGGCTTAAATCGAGCACGAATCCTGTTGTGTATAGAAAACAGATTTTTGCATGCATCTTAAAGTCAAACGAACGACATTTGTTCGTCTTCTTCCTCTAGATATTCCTACAAAATTATATTCAGCTCTTCCTCCTCCCTTATTCATCCTCAATAGACCACCATTCTTCATGAAACCCAGTCCAACCTCTTCATAATGAGAGAGGAGAGGTTGAAGGCACTAAAACCCTAGGACAAAAGTCCTAGCATGGTCCCTTCCTAGGAGATCTTCATTTCACACCAAAGTCAAGCTCTTTTGAGCCGACGTCTCTTGTATTTCATAACTAAAGATCTAGAACCAAGGGAGAGGGTAGGAAGCTCACCTCATTTCCGGCCATAGATCTTGTTATCCTCCTTGGTGGCATGTTTGGTTCCTCGTCAGTATCGTTCTTCATGGAGAGGGAAAGTTCTTCCTCCAGAAAATCCGACTCTCACAAGTTCCTCGTTTCCGTCGGGCTCGACACAAGATCGATGCGACAAAAGGACGAAGATGGCTAGGGTTTTCTCGGGTATACCTTTTATCAGGAAATATTAGTGTTAGGGATACTCCGCCATATGTCATTCCATCATTGGACCGCCCGTTATTATATTAAATAAGTCTCCTTAAAAAGACCGGTCATAAGGCGCCGTTCAGCACAGGTCCCGAACATCTTCAACCCGTAAATATTATTCCGCAAACACAGCCTGGGCCAAATTATTCTAAGTCATATTCGTCGTGTAAACTTGAAGAATCGTAAGAAGCCTCTGTATAGTCTCGACGAATTGACTCCACACTTCAATTCCAATCCGACAAATTCTTCACAAATTTCACTGGCTAAAATTCTTCCAAGTTAGATTTGTCTTATACACTCGATGAATCAGCTAAAACTTCAAAGTAGTTCCGACGAATTCCTCGAACCTAACTCGATGAATTCGTCGAGTATCTTCGACGGTATTCGACAAACATTACAAGTCCAACCGAATTGTCCAAGTCATTCTCGACGAATCAGCTAAACCTCCCGAGTAAATCTGACGAATTCGTCGAGTCCAACTCGACGAACTCATTGAGTATCGTCAGCAGGTTCCTCTGGATCTTCCAAGTCAAAGCGTCGTATGTGTCGAGTATCACTCGATGATATCCGACGAATCATAGGGAATCTCCTTATACTCTCGACGAATCGACTAAGTCTTATAAGTGAATTTGACAAGTTCGTCGAGTCCAACTCGACGATATTTGACGAATTTTACTTGTCTCATAGCCTACCCATAGCCTATCCTTTTTCCCACCTTCCAACCAGTCGACGCACTTGACGCTTCGTTACATGTGCGCCCCAAGCCTGAGCCAACTTTCTTGACTCGTGGCGCGTGTGAGGGGTCTAGCACGAATCAGGACATTACACAATGACTTTTGTCACTAGCGTGCAAAACTTGTGACATTTGAAATCTTGATGACATCAGCATGACTTGGCGCTTCTGGACTTAGTAATTTCCAGACAATCTGCATTGGCATTGAGTGAAGCCTTGTCACTCAACGCAAAAGTACTTAATAGAATTCTGCATCTTCAGACGTTGAGTGAGCCTTCATCACTCAACGTCTTCTGATTTTTATAGTCTAACTGTTAACGTGTTGAGTGACCCTTCATAACTCAATGCTTCTGGACATGATTGAAATTTCTTTGTATGAAGGCGTTGAGTGTAGCTTCTATACTCAATGCTTCTGACTTTGTTTGTCTTCTTGATGAGTCGTTGAGTGGTCAGTCTTTACTCAGCGCTTGTATACTTAGACAGAATTTCTGTTGAATAGGCGTTGAGTCAGTTCACTCAATGCTTCTGTCCTTAGCCAGAATTCTAGTCAACAATACTGAGGCTTTGACTGCAGTGTGTTCTATCAATGCTTTTGCTCTTCTGGCATTGAGTGAAGGGAGTTCACTCGACGCTTCTGGACTTAGCTAGTTTTCTACATATTCAGTAACCTGTCTTGGGTATAATAGTCATTATGACCCTGACAACCTGTCAAATAAATGTAATAGAATACAACCTGCATACAATGAACTTTGAGCATATATTAGCTAGATTCATCCATGTGTATGCTATTGACTTGTGGGCCTTCTTCAAATCTAGGACATTATTATCAATGGACCCAATAGAAGGTCAACAGTGACTTCACCCCCTCGTTACCTTTTTGGCCTTGTTGGCTCGAGAAATCAAGACAACGCAGCAATACTCGCTTGGTAGACTTGCTCGACAGACTTTGACATCGTGTGCGAGTTCAAAATTCATGCCTCAAAGACCAGCCACTCCTTATTTATAGAGTTCAGCAGGCATCCATGCTCGCAAGTAACCCAGATACTCGCTAAAGTAGCTCGTTGAATAAGTTTGGATGTTTCTTTTCGAGCTCCTACGTCGCTTGAAAAGGGCGGGGATTGTGTACAACCCATATTCGTCGAGGGTGGACCCTTCCAGTGTCAGTTTAGTAAGAGTCAAAGTCAATAAGTCAAGACAGGAGTCAAAGTCAATAAGTCAAGACAGAAGTCAGAGTCAACACGCAAGACAGTAGATGGTATGAGCAAGTATGGCGAGCTCCCCTCTTATAATCGCCAGGTAGGGGTACTAGGTTAGTTACTTGCCCAACCTGAGTGAGCTCCCGTAAGAAGTCGCCTAGTCGCTAGGGTGGGGTTATAAATAAGACCCCCCCCCCCCCCCCCCACTCCCCTTGGATTTGCCCTATAAATAGGACCCTAGGAATATGAGAAGATGGACTTCAGAATCTCGCAAAAGATCTTGAGCGCCTCTTTTCCTAGACTTTGAGCTGAGCCTTTTTATGCTTTCTTCAGAAAGATAGGTCGTAAGCTAGAGACTATCCAATTTAGTCGCCTCCTTGACTTGGTTGTCAGCTAGAATCTACCTCGTACCTTGTTCGACCATCTTTGGTTGTGGAGGGAAAACTTCTTCTAATCATCTGGGTACATAGTGGGACCTCCCTGTCGCAACCATCGAGCCCGACCGCTGAACCGGTAACCTTACACTGCCTTGATCCGAATTTTGGAGTAGGGATTTTCCTGACTTCAACATATATATATCTAACATAGTATAATATTATTTGTTTTATAAGCTATTATTATTATTATTATTTATATTAGCAAACAATGATAAATGACGTATCTTTAACAACTTTTTTATTTGCAGGTATGTTTGGCCATCAAGTGAATATTTCAAGCATATTGAATAAAACAATAAATATTTAAGTATATTAAGCTAAACAATAAATAAAAGAATATCTGTCCTTTTTAGAGAAATTGTTTAATATAGTTTTCCAAATACTTTTGAATGGTAAACACGAGATAAGCTTCTGGCTTCCATCCCTTAATCAAGAACAACAACCTAAAATACAAAAGGATGAATAAAATTTCATGCATAAATCAAAATTAAAAAGTGAAAAAACTATTATTATTTTTTAAGGATGCACCAAATGGCTAAATGCTAAATGTGACTAATTTGATTTTTATTTTTCAAAAAAAAGTCGATTGTGCCCGTTTCAACATAACAATAACGTCACTCAAAGATGGAAATCACATCAAATAGATTACCACTTCATGTGAATGTGAAATAGATCTCTCTAAATTATATCCATAAGGGACTGCATGAAAAGGAAAAATCAAAATATAAGGGTGATGAAATAACTCCTGAAATGTTGATAAAACTCAGTCTATGCTGAGCAAAAATAAGAACTATGTGATGTCCTACACTCCTTCTGAAATAACACCATCAAAACAAGTTGTTTTTGGTGCCAATCCCGCACTCTTCCAAAATTTCTTAAAGAGCCACCAGTTTAGGAGAATGTTGCAGTTCATGAAGCTTTGAAAGAAGATCACTGTAATCAGGGAGAACTTCAAAGAGAAGGCTTTGCAAAGATTTTCTAGGCTTTTCACCAATTACGTGCAATTGATGACTACAAAGTTTTACCTAGCACTGTAACACCTATATTGACAAAAAAATACAATCATAAGAAACAACTAAAGTAAAGAAAGACATTATCAAACTAAAACATAGACCTTGTCTTTAGCATCATCAACATTATCATACTAAAACATAAACTATACTAAAACATAAACTCTGTCACTTTTCAATCATTAAAGTTTTTGCAGCTATTAGATCTCTTTTATATTCCATTGACCATGTCTTTATAGTAGCATTGAATTTTATAAAAACAAGATCATTCACTCTTTTATGATAGTCTATTTCTCTTTTTTTGTATGAATCTGTAATTTATAAAATCAATCAATCCATAATAAAAAAATTGAGATAATAAAGATATAATAATTTTAGTTATATTTTATAAGTAAATAATAACTTACCAACTCAAATGTACTCCAATTTCTTTTACAACCTGAAGAGCTAGTAGTCAATCCAAGAACATGTACTGTCATGTCTCTCAAATCAGGTGCGTCATTCCCAATTAAACTTTCACCAATTCACTAATTATATTTAAACCAATAATAGTAATCAAACTATCAGCATCAAGAAATTTTAAATAATACTATTCAGTAAAACATGTGAATAATTTAAGAAATAGTTATACCATGAAAGAGAGAACTATTGAAGCTGTCTCTTTGCAATTCCTATGCTAAAAGATCCTCTCTTATTTCGATAGAGGCAGATATTGATATTAGAGACCTTGATATGAAATTTAAATTCATGTTGATGCAGAGATTTAAAGATATGAACTTCTTAACATTTTTAGTTTATAATAAATTAGTCAACTTCTTAATTAAATTAATTAAATTATAGGAGCTACATGCTGAAAGTGTGAACGGCTGTGTAAATCCTCTGAGAATTCTCTAGCGGGAGGGGAGGGTGAATAGAAATTTCAAAATCTTCTCAAATAATTTCACTTAGCTTAGGATTTGCAGCACACACTAAATTCAGACGAGTAATTATTCATAGCTTAGCACAACACAAAAATGAAGTAAGAAAGAAAAAACAAAAAAAATACAGAAGACACCAAAGCTATAATGGTTCCCAAAATTTGGGTACATTTACTCTTCTACCACCTTGAAAAGAATGCATTATCCTAGTGTCCAAGTCTTTTGATAAGGAGACTCTTAAAACCAATAACTAGATCTTTTAGTAAGGAGATCTTGAACCACTACCAACTGAATTTTTTGACAAGGAGACTCTCAAAATCACAACCTGAATCCTTTGAAGAAGAATTCTGAAAACTCTTAACTCAATTAATACAAAAGATAGATAGAGTGTGAGAGAGGAATTGAGAAGAAGAATTCTTCTAGATGAGTCCTCTAGGTAAGAATCTGAGAACTGTTTGGCACTAAGTGTTTTAGATCCTTGAATATGATTAACCCCCTTTAGATAAAAGATTTGTAAGGGTTATAAGCTTTTAGATCCAGTGATCTTCTCTAAATTTTCTAGTTAATTATTTGTTCAGCACTACCAAAGAAGAATGAGAGGTGAGAAGATGAAGTTAAAAACGGTCGGTTTTCTATCATTGTTCTTGTTCTACGTATTAGATCCTTGATCTTCTCTATTCGTTGTGTTTTTGCATTCCCTTCAATGATTATATCATTTCTGGACGATTTTGAATTGTCACTTTCATAGCATGAAATCTTCAGATGGAATGCTGATATATTCTTCCAAAAATACATCAATCAATCTCAATTTCTTCTTCAAAAACTTTATATAAAATTATCTCTGAATCCAGTAGAGAAATCTTTCCTTTAGTCTATCTCCAAACGGTTATAATTATTTGAATAAATTCCATGGAAATTCCTTAGATTAAGCCTGAAACAATTCTCTAAAAATTTCCTTCCTGGTCTATACTTGACACTATGTCAACTTCAAACAAGAGCAACATTGACTTCCTAATTCTCTATAGAATAAGTCTGTAATTGAAGTTGCGTTGATATCTTATCGACGTATGCGTCAAATTCTATCTTTAAGTAACATTGATTTCAGTATATTTAGTTGCTCTGAATTCTTGTCAAAGTAACGTTGATATCCAGTCAACATTACGCCGACTTTTAGTTAACATATGATTAATTTTCTTGATTTTCTTCTTCAATTCAGAGTGCCTAACTCATGTCCTTGACTTTACTGATTTCCTAGAACTTCTAAGACCATATTACCCTCTTTATACAATATAAGTAATTAACCTAGGATGTAAAATCACTTTAAATATAATTTGTTAAGTTAAATCATAAGGAGTTTTCCCAACAATCTCCCCTATTTAGCTTAACAAATTTTACAAATTTTCAATTGTGATTTTACAAGAATAAAACATGAAATACACAAAATAATATTCAATAAGCATTTGTAAAGACACAAATAATTGCAAGGACATAAACATGATTGACAATTGAATGATTTGCTTCTGAATAAATTGTATAGAGGAATAATTGTTGCAAAACATCATGGCTCTCAGTAGTATATGATTTCAGTATATATGTGTATATATATCACCTTTAAGAGTCTGCATCTTTCTTAGAAGAGATTTTTCTTTTTCTGGAGAATTTAACAAGCTTCTTAGATGGTTACCATTCATCTAGCTTGTCCTGATTCTCCCCCGGAAATGCTAGATCATTCTTTATCTCACAAACCATCTGCATTGTTGCCCTTCATGATGGATCATTCTTTATCTTACAAACCACCTGGACTGCTTCCCTTGCAATTTGTAGAATATTAGATGAGTCATTCTCCTCCTGTTTGGGTGACTCCCCTGAATTGTAGTTGTATGGATTTGAACCATTTTATTATTAGCTTCTCCTTTCAACAAACTTTTTTTACTAAGGCCCTCATTTTCTTCTGATGGTTCCTTGAGCAGGACTTCCTCAATATCTCCCCCTTTTGAACCTCATGAGCCAGTGAGGTTAAGAAAGATCTGATTATACTTGTGGAAGCCAACTTTGCTTATACCCCATTCACAGACTATTTGACTCTATTTAGCTGAGTCTCTGTGTTCTAAAAAGAGGTTGTAAAGTGTGATGCATACTCATTATCAGGCTAGTGAGGGAGGTAGATGTTTTTTGGATTGCTTGAAGAATAATAGCCTCAAGATGGGAGGCAGGTATAGAAGGAGTTGCAGAGACACCTGTGCTAACTAGAGGAGAAGGTAGTGTTAACATTTGCTATAATACAGTAGATGGTAAGGTGGTGTTCTCTGATTAGAAAATTTCTTGAATATGAACCTGAGGAGATGATAGTGTATTGTCTTATGTTTGGAAATTTGCTTGAGTATCAGTTAGAGGTAATGATGGAGAAGTGGACTCTTTTTGAGACCCAGGCTTAACAATCTGCCTGGTCCACTTGAAAAATAAAGCAATTGATAGTTTCCTTTGTGGAGGGATGTTCGCACCATTTGATTTGCATAATGTGGGATAGTGATGCTTGAGAATATGACTCATAAAAGTCATATAAGCATTGTCTTTGATACTATATTTGTGTTCTATTAGGTGTAGAACACATTTTACTCAGTCAATTTTCTTCCTTAGCACCAAAACTCCCATCAAATGCAACTAGGATTTGGGAATAGCATCATGTGCGGAGATTCTACACATCAACACTGTCCCCAAAATATCAGCAAGGAACATGTATTCTTTAGAATTTAAATGGATTGGTTTATCTTTAGAGAAGTTCATCTTTTGCAGCACCTCCTTTACCTCTTCATCTAAGAGCTCTACATCACCTTCTCCAGAAGGAAGTTCAAAAGTCACTTGAATCAGCTCCACAGTAATCTGGACATTAGTTCTAATTATCTAGCCAGTCATTGCCCCATTCTCGTCAATGGTTATGGTGTTCAGAAACACTGAGAGCTCTGCAGCATACAATGTGCATCTTGTGATAATTAACTTATTTAGCCCTGCATCAGAGAATAATAAAAAAATTCCTTTGAATTTATCTATCACTGCTGTAAAGGATTCTAGGTCAACACTAAATCTAGAATTAGTCTGTCTCCATTTTTGTACCAGCATGAATACTTGGAAAAACACCGGAATGAAAGATAACTGGAGAGTACAGAGATGGGAAGATGAAGAGTTTGAAAAAGTATTGAATAATAATAAAAGCATGATAGAAATAGACGAAACATCGTGAAATTAGGACAAAAAACGATGCATTGTAGAAGATTTAGGCGCGTGATATGTAGTCGACAACGCGTTGAATGGAACTCGATGTTATGTTGTGTCTCTTTATATGAACCTAGCTGTCGACGCATGCATTGATATATATCAGCATTACGTCAAGTATGTTCAAACTCTTCATAATCACTTGCTCTAGATGGTGCATTGAGTAGAAGTCGATGTTTCGTCGACTTATAATCGACGTTACGTCGAATACAAACTTAAAGATTTTAGTCTTCTGCTGGTTTTTCCATGCAATGTGTTTATGGAGAAGGTGTACTTTGTGCCTGTCAGAATGTGATTTACTGACATCCATTAAGAATGCCCAGTATATTGATGAAGTGTTTGTGCTTGATCTCATCAAAGGGCCCAGTGAAAATATCAACCCTTTGATCTTCAGTTGACATATATTTTTGAGAAAATTTCCCTTTTTCAACGTTGTACTTGAGGAAGTTATGTATGCTCTCTATGTGCTTAGTCCTTTGTTTGAAGCATCCACTGTCCAAGTACCACAACTAGTTTGTGGAGGGGCAGCCCTTTTCTTGATCTTCTTCATCATCTGATTATGTTCCCAGAGCCATCAGACATAGTTCTTCTGCAACAGCTTCATCTTCACTCTCTGATGACGAGCTTGACTTTGATACAGAGTCACTTCAGGTTTTTGTAATGAAACATCATCCTTCTTCTTGTCTCTATTATTGAAGGGTTGCTTCTTATGCTCCTTCTTGCTAGACTTGTCATTCTTTTCTTCAAGATATTCTAGAATAATATGGACTGGCTTTTTGCAGGCAAATCAGATGACCTCCTCGCTTGAAATTTCATCAAATTTAGGCTTGCTTAAGCCCCTTTCTATTCTCCTTGAGTCCTCTACCTTTACTGATCTTCTAAATCTCCTAGACATGAGATTAAACATCTCCTCTTCAGAAGAAGATGGATCTCCATCAGCACTTTCAGAGCAATAGACTTCTCTCTAGGGGTAGAGAGTTTGTTCTTCATTTCAGACTCAGCCCTACTGTTTAAGAGGAGTTCATAGGACTTGAGCTTGCTTAACAGGTTATCTATGGTGATTTCCCGGTGGTATATAGACTCTCTGATGGCCTTGATTCTTAAATCTCAACTGTTTGCGAAGCACATGAGAAGCTTGTCATTGATCTCAGTGAGTCAGATCTCCTTGTCCAGTCCTTTCAATTCATTGACTATAATACTAAATCTTTCATACATTTCAGTCACCGTCTCTTCAATTTCTTCTAGAAATTCTCATACTAGGAAATGTGAAGGGATCTCTTATCCTTCCTTTCATTTGAGCTTCCATCTACAATCCTAGACAATGACTCTCAAATTTCTTTAGCTGACTAGCAATAAACAACCTTTTGGAAAATGTCATCTGACATGGTTGAGACTAGGATGTTCACGGCCTTTGCATCCTAGTCCTTCACATTCTCCTCTTCATATGACCATTGTGATCTTGTCACATGTTCTTATGTGATGTTGCCTTCTGCATCTTTCTTGTATGATATGAGTGGTCTAGTAAAATAAAACCAAATACGACATCATCAATAGAATTCATATACAACTTAATTTTATCTTTCCAGAGTGCAAATTTCTCTAAGTTACACATTGGAGGTCTGGTAAATTCAAATCCTTTAAAATTATTTGAAGACACTTTTTTTGAAAATAAATTTGTATTTATATGTGCAACTTTACAATTATCCAGATCTTTGTGATCAAGACGTAAGCCTTTTTTTGATCAACCTCTCTCTGATACCAATTGAAAGTGTGAACAGTTGTATAAATCTTTTGGGAATCTCTAGATGGGGTGAATAGAGATTTAAAAATATTCTCAAATAATTTCACTTAGCTTAGCTTAGGATTTACAACACACACAGAATTCAGAGCAAAAATTATTCACAACACATCATAGAAATGAAGTAAGAAGAAAAATTAAAACACAGAAGATAACAAAACTATAGTTGTTCTCCAAAATCTGGGTACATTCACTCTTCTACCACCTTAGTAGAAATACAATACCCAGTTCCTAACTCTTTGAGGAGACTCTTAGAGATAACAACTAGATCTTTTGGTAAGGAGATCTTGAACCACAACAAATTGAGTTTTTCGACAAGTAGACTCTCAAAACCACAACCTGAATCCTTTGAAGAAGGAATCTAAAAATCTTTACTCAGTTAATACAAAAGAGAGATAGTGAGAAAGAGAAGATTAAGAAGAAGAATTCTTCTAGATGAGTCCATTCAGCAAGAATCTGAGGATTGTTTGGCACTAAGTGTTTTTGATATTTGAATATAATGAACCCCTTTCAGATAGAAGAGTTGTATGGGTTTTTGGATCCAGTGATCTTCTCTGAATGTTCTAGTTGATTATTGGTTCAGCACTAACAGAGAAGAATGAGGGTTGAGAAGATGAAGAACAGTCGACTATCAGTCACTATTCTTACTTTGTGTATTAGTTCTCTCAATTCGTTGTGTTTTTGCATTCCCTTCAGTGATTATATCCTTTCTGGATGATTTTAAATTGTCCATTTCATAGCATGAAATCGTCAGAACCAATACTAATATATTCTTCCAAAAATACTTCCATCAATCTTGATTTCATCTTCAAAACCTTTCTATAAAATTATCTCTAAAACTAGTAGAGAAATATTTCCTTTAGTCTATCTCTCAACGGGTAGAATTGTTTGAATAAATTTCATGAAAATTCCTTGGATTAAGCCTGAAATAATTCTCTAAAAATTTCCTTTTTGATATGTACTTAACGCAACATCGACTTCAAATAAGAGCAACGTTGAATTCCAGCTTCTGTATAGAATAAGTCTATTGTCAATGTTGCATCGATATCTTATTGACGTATGCATCGACATTTATCTTGAAGTAGTGTTGATTTCAGTATATTTAGTTGCTCTGAATTCTTTTCGAAGTAATGTTGATATACAATATGCATAACCCGTAATTCGTCGAGATCATATATTACCGAGGATGGCCTAGAGGATCTCGCCCACCTAGGGCAAGTGCAGAAGAAGTACCCTCTCAGGGGCGAGTCCAGGCTCCCAGGGGCAAATCTAGGCTCCTATGGGCGAGTCCAGGCTCCCAGGAGCGAGTTCAGGGTCCCAGGGGCGAGTCTAGGCTCCCAAGGGTGAGTTCAGGCTCCCAAGGGTGACTCCAGGATTCAAGGGGAGAGTCCAGGCTCCCAGGGGAGAGTCTAGGCTTCAAGGGGAGATTCCAGGCTCCCAAGGGCGAGTACAGGCTTCCAAGGGCGAGTCCAGGCCCCCAGGGGCGAGCCCAGGCACCCAGGGGCGAGTCCAGGCACCCAGGGGCGAGTCCAGGCACCCAGAGGCGAGTCCAGGCACCCAGGGGTGAGTCCAGGCACATAAGGACGAGTCCAGACTCTCATGGGCGAGTCCAGGCTCCCTTGATATCTCTTTAGGTCTGTTAATAGCCTCTCCAAACAGCGAAAATTCATTGTTGGCAGACCAATTTAGGTTGCGTATAGTAGAACTAAAAGACGAGATTTCGCTATTTGTAGGCTAGGTTTAGAAAACTATAAATGGACCTCAAAGGCACCTTTGGAGTGGATCTGATTCTTTGACTTCTTACTCCTCTGGTAAGCTTTGGTTGACTTCCACTGCCCTCCAAGGTGCTCAGCTCAGCAATGGCTAGGGAGGGGAAGCTATCTTCGATTTTCCTGGTGTATGGCGAGACCTCCTTGCTACAGCTCAGGGTCTGTTTTTTAGTTCCACACGACTGGTCAGGTGCTCTCGCTTGAGAGAAGTATGTGCAAGTTACCTCATTTGAGTCTAAACTCCTCTTGGAACCAATTTTACGTGCCAACACAGTCGACATTACGTCGACTTTTAGTTGACGCACGATTACTTCTCTTGATTTTCTTCCTTAATTCAGAGTCCCTAGCTCATGTCCTTGACTATACTGCTTTCCTAAAACTTCTAAGTGTATATTACCCTCTCTATACAACATGAGTAATTAACCTAGAATATAAAATCTCCCTAAAATCTCCTAAGTTTTCGCGTCTTTTCGAAATACGCCTTGTACATGCAATTTCAGGAAAAGTGTTCAACACGAGATCTACAACTTTCGTGTTGAACACTTTTTGTGAAATTGCATGTACAAGGCGTATTTCTGAAATGCGCAAAACCTGACATATTTCCAAAGTACGCCTTGTACATGCATTTTTAGGAAAAATGATCAACACGAAAGTTGTAGATCTCGGCGAGATCTACAACTTTCGTGTTGATCACTTTTCCTAAAATTGTATGTACAAGATGTATTTAGAAAATGCGCAAAAAGTTATGAGATTTTGATGTGCGACTAGCCGATAACGGGTTGCGGTTAAAAATCACCTTAAATTACCATGACAACTATAAGTATCAAATTCCATATTTATTAAAACTTAAAATATCTACATGAATTCGATTCTGCATAAATTTAAACATAAATATAGAGGACAAGATCCCAGTATATAGCAAAATTACCAAATGAATGACAAAACCAAATCCTGCAGTTCTCTGGCCATCTACTGCCACATCGGCGGCGATGATGTTGCCAAATCACCATCTGTTATAAACACACAAAACAAATGAATAATTTTATTAACACATTTTGGATGGCCGAGAACTCTTCTCACATAGTTGGAGATGATTTGATCAAATGTGCACTAAGTGTTAAGAAAGAATTAAACAGCCTGTCGCCGACGAAGGAGGAGGGAGGAGGATCAGAGTTTCGTTCTTTGCTCATCGCCGACGAAGGAGGAGGAAGGAGCAAGGCTTCGTTTTTGATCATCGTCGACGAAGGAGGAGAGAGAAGGAGCAGGGCTTCGTTCTCAACTCACCGCTAACGAAGGACGAGGCAAGAGGAGAGGGGTTTCAATCTCTGCTCACTGCTGACGAAGGAGAAGGGAGGAGCAGGGCTTTCGGATTTTTACCAAAATTTCTGCAGAATTTATTAAAAAAAATATTTGGCTTAAATTGAATAAATAGACCGTTTACCAATAAAATCAGATATGTTCGCCGACATGTCTGCCTAACATTTACAACATTGGGATTTGCAGCATTTTTGCACCCCAACATCCTCATTTCTGTGTGGAAATCCAAAACATATTTTCTTTGGAAATAGACTATCCCCTCTGTCAAATAAGCATTCTCAATCCCAAGGAAATATTTAAGAAGTCGTAGATCCTTCACCTCAAACTTCTTGCTCAAAGCCCCCTTTAGGCGACCAATCTCCTGCTCATCATGTCATATGCGGATTATGTCATCCACATACATCACGAGCATGGTTGATGAGTGCGATTATGATAGGCTTTTTACTATCATAATTGTAATCATGTCTGCTATTCCTACCTCATTTTGTAGTAATTTCGCGAGAAAAGACAAAGAATTGTTTTATCATGATTAGGAGAGCACAGTTAGGATCTTTGTTACTCATTATACTGAGTTATCTAATTTATTACGTCACTTTTATATGCAGGTAGCGCTAACCAGTGGAACTAAAAGTTTTGGAGCAAACAGAGGAGTTCACGGAGTCAACATGGCTGATGATAGGACAAAAATTTGGCGCACACGGGTGGACACACGGCCGTGTGCCTACCCGTGTCCTATGCACCCTAGAGCTGAAGAAATTGGACGCAGGAGACAGAGACTCACACGGGTAGGACACACATCCGTGTGCCTACACGTGTCATATTTGAACACGACTGCCGACCAACCCGTGTCTAAAGAACGTGAAGACCCACACGACCGTGTCTGTACCCGTGTCATCTGACACGGCCGACTACCAGACACGTCTGCTCGTGGGGAACCGCCTAGGAACCGTCCACACGGCCTGACACACGGCCGTGTTGGTACCCGTGTCCGACCTGTTTGCAAAGGGACTATATATTTCCTGTAGAAAAATTAGTGAAGAACTTTTGGATCATTCTTGGATTGGAGAACTGCTGAAGCCCAAAGTGGAGCATCCAAGAGAAGGAGGATTGAAGGGTATTTTGTATGCAATTTTTATCTATTCATTAATCCCTTTCAATCTTGTCTTTCTCTTGGTGATTCAACTTTATTTATTGTTTTAATTTGCATGAATTTATATTTGAACAATTTGTTAATCATGTCTCGCATGGTTTACATCAAATTTGTAGTATTTTATTCGTATGTAGGTTTGTTAACAAAGATCTTAATCCTAACTATGAATTTCTTATTTGTCGTATATGAATTGCAAATCTCTAGATTGAGAAATTAGATGTTTGTAATGAAATTTACATGTTCATAGTTTGATGTGAGATCTCTTTATAATTCGAATTTCATGATCGAGAGATATATTATTTAGATAATTGGAATACGAATAAATGAATTCATGAAATTTTAGAGATAGGATTTTGTGGATTTATGTAATAGATAGGGAGTTTTATTCAATGCAAATTTGAGTATGGTAAATTGTTCGAGAGAAAATTTACTAACTTAGATTTAGAATTTGAATTGCTCGAGACAGAATTTGATAAATATTTACCCTTTACAATTCAACAAATTTGATAGTCTTATGCTTTCATGATTAAATAGAATTGAGTGAATGAATGAATATTTTCATGTAATTGATCATAAGCGTTCGGGTTGTTATCATGTTCAATCTTCCAATGTTGATTTATCCAATAGTCATAGTTAGGTTAATTTAGGTTAGAAATCAATTTACTTATAGGTACGATAATAGAGTGATGATGAGTACGAATACTTGAAATGGCCCTGTGGAATACGACACGAGATGTAGATTTCTCCTGTACTATGATTGATAGGTGCACTTGCCTGAATGTTAATTCAATTTAGCTTATGCTCATCTACATAGTTATATTAAAATGTAGAATGAAATCGCATTGAGTTATTACTTGTTAGCAAAGCAATCATCAATTGTATTGTGTCCTTCATTTTGCCCGAAAAACACTGTGGGATCAGTGTTTATCTGTCGATAACCCATTCCAATCATTGTCTTCTTGAACATGTCAAAACCACGTGCGAGGTGACTACTTCAGCCCATAGAGGACTTCTTCAACCTGCAGACTTTGCCTTCAGTTTTGGCCATGTCAAATCCTGGAGGTATCTCCATGTACACCTCCTCTACAAGGTATGTACATTAAGAAATGCATTCTTCACATATAGTTGGTGTGACCTCCATCAACTAATCATTATCATGCTAATTAGAGTCCTAATGATGATCATCTTCACAACAGATGCAAATTTCTTGTCATAATCAATGTCATATGCCCGGCTATACTCATTGGCAACCAGTTGAGACTTATAGATCTTGACGACTTGACCTATCCCTTTGGGTTCTACTTCATAATGAACACCCATTTGCACCCAACGACCTTTGTATCCTTTGGCAGTTATGCTAACTCCCAAGTCTTGTTCTTCTCAAGAGCCCTCATCTTCTTCTTCATTGGTATCTTCCACTTCAGATCGTTTTTGGCAACCTATCAATTGTTGTGTACAATAATACTTGAAAGTCTTTGTATCAAGAGTAGCTAAACACCTAGAGAGGGGAGATGTGAATAGGTTTTTCAAGTCTTTAAGACTACTTTTGATTTTGGTGTGTTGTGAGTTAGATTATTGTTTTAGCTTTCAAGAACACAGATCAACACACAATATTTATAATGGTTTCTCAAGGTATGTGTACATCCACTATCCCTCTCACCTTTATAACAGTGTGTTAGACAAGGTAATCTTCACCAAATCTCAGCTCGAAGAGCTTACAACGCAGATCCCTCAGGATTTCTCAGACTTCCACCAAGTCCTACCTCAGGCCTAAGCCTTACACACTCAGAGTAGACTTTACTCCTACAGCTCAGTGATCCTCCAGATCACCTACCTCAGGCTTAATAAAAAACCCTACAACTCAGGCTAGATTGATAGCCCTACACTCAGAGATGTTATCTCATACCTCAGATCTGACTCAAATCCTACCTCAGGAACACATGCCCTACTCACTCAGATTCACAACTGAATCTTACCTCTCAACCTTTATAGTCTAGGCTTAGAACTCAAATCAATTAAGACCCTACAGAATGAGTGTAAGTTTGATGATATAAGACTCCAAATAAATGATTCTCTGAGTCTGTCTTCTGGATTGAGTAGACTCAGCCCTAACTTCTTCACAACAACAACAAATAGATCTTCAAGAAGTTTCTGCCTGTGCTTAGAAGACAACTGTAGAGCCCTGAATCCTCAATCCTTTGATGTAGTTGTGTTTATTGCAGTGGCCTTAAAGAACATCCGCAACTTGGGTTTGCTCTGCTTCCCTTTCAAACTAAGAAAAGAATTGTCTGATCTAGATGTTGAAGATAAGGTTATTCTTCAGTGATTTATTTTTTTAAACAACCAACTACTGTCTATGGATCACAGACACTCTGTAAGTATAAGTTCCTAAAAAACTTCTCATATTTTTGTCTCGAGGAAGAAGATGACCAAAAAGCTTGTTTTAGTTTCTTGAAACTCTCCTTTTATCGACCTCTGTCTAACGGCTCTTTGCACAGTATGGACCATCCGGAAATGAAAACAACAACCTGTCTTTTGCATTTACAGCTGTACTAAATGCATACTACGCCTTTTGTCATCTAGCGCGCTATTCCCGCAATATTTGAATTATTGATAACGTCATCATGACTCAGCACTTGTGGACTTGGTAAATTTCAGACAATCTGCATAGGCGTTGAGTGAATCCTTGTCACTCAACGCAGAAAATACTTATCAGAATTCTGCATCTTAAGCCGTCGAGTGAGCCTTAACACTCAATGCTTTTGACATTTGCGATCTAACTAATAAGGCGTTGAGTGGCCTTTCATCATTCAATGCTTCTGGACTTAGCTGAAATTTCTCTGCATGGAGGCGTTGAGTGCAGCTTCTACACTCAACGCTTCTTGACTTTGCATGTGTCCTTGATGAGGAGTTGAGTGGCCTTTCTTCACTCAACGCTTCTATACTTGACCTGAAATCCAGTTGAATAGGCGTTGAGTGAACTGCCTTCACTCAACGCTTCTATCCTTAGACAAATTCCTTGTCAGCAACACTGAGGCTTTGACTGCTTCATGTTCTATCAACGCTTTTAGACTTTTGGTGTTGATTGAACTGTCTTCACTCAACGCTTTTGGACTTAGCCAGTTTTCTGTTGTGCCAGCATCATGTCTTGAGTCCAACTGTCATTATGACTATGACAACCTGTCAAATTAGTGAAACAGAATACAACCTACATACAATGAACTTTGAATATGTATTAGATACATTCATGTGTATACCACTGACTTGTAGGCCTTCTTCAAATCTAAAACATTGTGATCAATGGACCCAACAATCTCCCCTTATTTAAAGAATTTAGAACCTCAGTTAATGATATACACTACCACATACAGAAGATAAACATTCACAGCTTATAAGACAAAAATTAGTACACACAACAATATGATTATCTTTTAAGGTTATAGTCATAAATAGATAGTGTGCATATTACAAAATGTTCACATTCCTATAGCCCTTAAGGAAAATAAAAAAAACATGTCATGTTTCAGGTTCCTTGATCATTATCCTCATGTTGGGTTTCTTTATAGCCTTTTCCTTGTCTTCAATCTACTTCTCATTTTGTCTCTCAAAATAATGGTAGGGCTTTGTGAAGTACTTGTTGTGCTCAAGAGCATCTGGTGGCACTGCACCTGACTTTTTGTCTCTTCTAAACTTTCTTCAGGTCTCTTCATTTCTATCTAATTTTTCCCATTCTAGTGAGCTATACAGTATTCCTCTGTCAGTCTTGTGGTCCTTGATTTGATCCTAAGCAGACAAGATGATATTCATTGATTGAGGACTCCATTTCTCAAAGTCTGGCATGGTCTCCATCTCATCTATGTACCTCTTCTTACTGAGCCTGACCTCTTCTTCTTCTTCAGTAACAGTCTTGCCTCTGGCTCTGGCTATCTGATCAGCAGTTGGGCTGAATGTAGGAATTACAGCCGCAGTAGAAGGTTCAGCCCAATGAGCATCAACTTGACCATACTGATCATCATCATATTGCTCATCATACAGTCCTTCTAGAATATGGGCATGAACAGCAGGAATATTATCATATGTATGTTGTTCAATCCCCAATGAACCTCTGATTACATTGGTAACCCAAACAATATTTTCAGTGTTGGCCTTGATCATTGCCTTCTCCCCCTTTATGACTTCTTCATCCATAGTTGTAGTCAGGGAGTCCTTAACAATAGAGAGTCTTTGATCTAGGAAGTTGATTCCCTTTGTGACATGGTTCTTAACCTCTAACATATGATTATCTAGGAACTGAGTGCAAGTATTCATTCTCCTCTCCAGAGTTGTCTTGTGATTATCCATTATAATTTTCTACACTGCATGGACCATTTTCATGTTGCTAGTTGTGATGTTTGATTTTCCATGATGTCAAGGTGTTTCTTCCAGATTTCTTCAAGCTTCTTTTCAGTGTTGGTAACAGCTGGTGCAGCTCTCATGAAGCATGATACTGTGTTGGCCTTCAACAGGTTGAATTCAAATCTAATGGACTTTATTTAAGTGGAGAGATCCTGTCTCAACTCCATGATGGAATCATCAACAAAGTTTTCAATTTGTCTTCTCTGGTCATCTCGCGGTCCTTTGAGTTAAGCCAAGAAAATGGGGCACATTTGTTCACCCTCATGAGATGTCCCTTAGCCATGTACATCCATGGGCTCTTCTCTTGCTTCTTCCCTTATTTCAGAATCATCACTCATATATTCAGAAGAATGATCAGCACATCATTTTTTTTGCTCATTAACAGCAGGTTCACCATCTTCAGAAATGTCAATGACATTCTCTGCAACTTGAGCAAGGAGCTCTGTTAGAATCTACCCCTCAATCTCTCCATTTCTCATTGGAATTTGTTGCTCTAGAACAACTGTATCTAGTGCATCTTCAATCATTTTATCAGGAACTTTCTCCCCCTCAACTTGAGGACAGAATAGAACAACTTTAGGACCCTCTAGAGTTTTAGCAATCCTGGTCTACAGATTCTCAATGAAGGAGTCTATCTATTCTTGAACTGATTGAACTATCTCCCCCTCAGCAGGTGCAGGCATATGTGAAGTCTCCCCCTTAATGGTTGCACAGATCCTGTCCACAATACTTTCAGTCACCATTTCAGCTTCCTCTGCTAAAATGTTCTTTGATTGGGTGCCACTGATTTGGACAGTCTGTGCTGCAGGTTCAGAAGATATTGAGACCCGAGCACTCATATCCCTTCTTTCTTCCTCAGAAGAATCAGTCGACTGAGGATCATGTGGCTCTTCCTCACTGTTCTCAGATGAGCTGCTTACTGTGCTTTCCTTAGTGATGAGTACAACCTTCTTTTTCTTCTTCTCACTTGTCTGTTGATGTGGCGCAGTACTATGTCCCATCTATCAAACATCTTTGAGTCTATCTTTCTCATGTTATAGATCTTTGTTCCTAGCCTCATGTTGAGGATCCTTAGAATTATATTGGACAAGTACAAGGACAGTATCCTTCCCAGTTTGGTTCTGTGATGCACTCTACTATTCTTTCAAACAACACCTTTCTCCAGTCTTTTTTCTTAGATAAAATTATCCTGGTTATGAGTTCAAACATCTTTTTGGATATCTTATCATGAGAACCTGTCTTGCAGAGCATAGCTTTCCCAACTATATCTGCTACAAACTTTCCTCTCAAATTCAATTCCTTTTTAATACTGATACAGTGGTGTGCTTTGAAAGCCCACACCACTTTAGAGCCAACTTCACATCATTCTGATATAAGTCATCTTCTTCATCAGGCTGTTTGACCTTGGGTAATTGCAGTGCTTTGCACAATATTTTTGAAGTGATTTTGATCTTATGTCCACTAATGAAGGATTTGATTTTGTTTGAGGATGAATCGATAGTGGCATTAGTGTATAATTCAAAGACTTCTCTCTTCCACATTAAGACAGGCACTACAGGACGAAACCTAGGTCAACGACCTGTAGTGAGTGTAGCTCTGACTGAACCTCCTCTAGAGTATCTTTAAAACAATTTCGCACGAGTTCTGAGCCTTCGAACAGGAAATCCATTCCTTTCGACGCCATGAATTCTTTGAGTTTCTGTAGATTTATCGAGCTTTCGTCGCAGGGAGACAAAAAGACAAAACGGCTAGGGATATTGTAGTTTGTTCTAAGCACACACACCTCTATTTATACTAACCTCTTATTTGAAAATGTGGAGAGGCACGTACCTGTTGAGATAATCATGAGAATATCAACAGCTGGGATTAATCTCGTGAGATAGACGCAAACAGAAGTCCCAGGGAGAATTCGTCGAGTTGTCTCGACGCACTCGATGATTTCGACGCATGAGATTATCTCAACGCTCTCGACGCCTAGACACTTGGACTCAACACACTCATGTCTGATGTTATCTCAGCGCACTCGATGCCTGATGTTGTCTCAGCGCACTCGACGCCTGAACACTTAAACTCAGCATATTTGACGCTTGGATGAGTCCATGTCTTTCTTGATATCCTGTAATAGTCAATTTTTCTCAACACACATGCATGAAAATACTGAAGCTATACTAAGTTCAACATACCTAACTCAATTTTTAAGGTGTTGAACTTGGCTTCATCTAGTAGCTCAGTGAAAATGTCAGCCACATGTTTGTCTGTGGGGACAAACTCAAGACAAATGTTTTCTTTTTCTACATGCTCCCTAATAAAGTGATACCTAATCTCAATATGTTTAGTCCTATTATGAGACATAAGTCTCATAGCAATAGAGATTGCACTAGAAGAATCACAATACATTGGAGTTCTACTGAGCTGGAGATCATAATCTTGGAGCTGATGTTGAATCCACAGTAGTTGTGCACAACAACTACCAGCTGAGATGTACTCTTATTTAGCTGTTGAGATGACAACACTTATTTGCTTCTTGCTGCTCCAAGAGACCAATCTTCTTCCTAGAAATTGATAGGTGCCTGAGGTGTTTTTCATATCTTTTTTGCAACCTGCAAAGTCTGCATCTTAATATCCAATTAGTTCAAAGTAATTATTCTTAAGGTACCACAGACCAAGATCAGGTGTGCCCTTGAGATACCTCAAAATTCTTTTTGCTGCAGAATAATGAGATTCCTTAGGGCTAACATGGTATCTAGCACAAACGCATGTAGTATACATAATGTCTGGCCTATTTGCAGTAAGGTAGAGGAGGGAGCCAATTATGCCTCTATATAGGGTTTCATCAACAGGTTTCCCTATCTCATCCTTATCTATTGACACATTTGACCCCATAGGAGTTTTCATTATGCAGGCATTCTCCATTCCAATTTTTTTAATTAACTCCTTGGAGAACTTAGACTGTGAAATGGATAGACCTTCATCTGACTGTTTAACATGGAGGCCCAAAAAATACTTGAGTTCGCTCATACTACTCATCTCAAACTGTCCTTGTATAAGTTTAGCAAACTTCTTGCAGAGGATATCATTAGTAGACCCAAATATTATGTCATTTGCATAAATTTGGACTAGAATGATCTTACCCTTGACTTCCCTAAGGAATAATATCTTGTATATCTTTCCCCTTAAGAATTTGTTCTCACTAAGAAAGCTAGACATAGTTTCATACCATGCCCTATGGGCCTGCTTTAACTCATACAAAGCTTTTCTAAGCTTGAATACATAATCAGGAGAGTTAGAGTTAACAAAATCGGAGAGTTGCTCAACATAGACCTCCTTTTTAGGTCACCATTTAGGAAAGCTGACTTTACATCCATTTGACAGACCTTGAATCTTTTATGTGCAGCATATGCAAGGAATAGTCTTATAGCTTCCAATCTGGCTACTGGTGCAAAGGTTTGATCAAAATCAATACCTTTCTCTTGTATGTATCCCTTGGCAACCATTCTAGTTTTATTCTTGATTATAACACCATTCTCAACAAGTTTATTCCTATAGATCCACTTAGTTCTAATGATGTTATGTCCTTGTACTCTGGGAACCAGCTTCCAGACTTTGCATCACTTGAACTGGTTCAGTTCTTCTTGCATAGCCATAATCCAAAATGGGTCTATGTTGGCATCTTCAAACTCTTTGGGTTCAACCTAAGACATGAAGCTAGAGTACATAGCAATGATGAGGCTTCTGCTCCTTATTGTAACCCCTTGGCTAGCATCACATATGATTTGATCTCTTGGATGAACCCTCAAATGCGTGACAACTGCTGGCATTCTATTCTCAGTATCTTGACCTTCAATGGCTAGATCCTGCTGGTCTTCACCCATATCCTATGAAATTTGTCCTTCTTCAGGAATGCATACCCCATCCTCTTCCACTTGGTCAGAAGGACGAGTATCTTTGATGGTCTGTTTATTCATCTCTAACTCCACACCTGCATATCTAGAGGAGCTAGGTAGCTCACTGTTAATCATTGATGATTCATCAAACACAATATTTACAGACTCTTCTACAACTTTATTTTTCAAGTTGTAGACTCTATAGGCTTTGATATGGTTGTTGTACTCAACAAAGATTCTTTCATAGGATTTGGCAGTAAACTTATTCAAGTAGGACTTCCATTATTGAGCACAAAGACTTGCTTCCAAAGATCCTGAGATAGGATAGATTTAGTTTTCTGCCTTTCATAATATCATAGGAAGTTTTCTTATGATACTTGTTGATAAAAGCTCTATTCAGGACATGACAAGCAGTGTTTACTGCCTCAGCCCAGAAGTATTCTAGGATAAAGGTATCACTGAGTAGTGTCCTGCCAGCTTCTATGAGAGTTCTGTTTTTCCTCTTAGCTATTCCAATTTGCTGGGGTGTTCTTGGAGAAGAAAACTCATGATAAATCCTTTGTTCTTCACAGAACTTTGTCATTCCTTCAGACTAAAATTCAGTGGCATAGTCACTCCTGATTTTGATCACAAAACTGTCCTTTTTCATTCTGAACTTGCTTAATAAAGATCACAAAAGTGCCAAGGGTTTCGGACTTTTTCTTCAGAAAGAAAACCCAAGCAAATCTAGAATAATCATGAACTATCACAAGTGTGTAGAATTTCCTATCTAGACTATGAACTGGCATAGGACCGAACAAGCCCATATGCAAGAGGTACAAGCAACTCTCTGAATCTTTGGCCCTAGTGCTCTTAAAGGATGTTTTGGTCTGCTTGCCCTTTTAACAAGCAGAGTAAATGCCCTCTTTGGTGCATCTTAGATTGGGTCCATTTCTGACTAACCCTTCACTGAAGATCTTAAAAATTGTCTTGTAGTTCAAGTGAACAAGCATTTTGTGTCATTGCACACAATAAGAGACTTTCTCATTTGCTACCAGACATATTGGTAAGTATGTACTTAAACATAAGAAGTTTAAACAATAAATGTTTCCACTTCTAGTGCCTGTCAAAATGACCTATTGGTCACTTGATCTCTTAATCAGACACTCATCCTTATGTAAGACAATGATATAGCCAATATCACATAGTTGGCTTATGCTAATCAGATTGTGTTGCAATTCTTCCACAAAAGCTATTTTTGTGATGGAGACTATGTCATTGGTGATCATACCATAGCCCTTGGTGACTCATCTATATGAACCTCTAAAGATCACCTTAGGTCCATTCTTCACAAGGGTATAATCCTTAAGGTTGCTCCTTATCCCAGTCATATGTCTGGAACATCCATTTTCCAAGTACCATATTAGCATTGTATGGGTACTTGGACTACCCTACAAACATAGATCAGTTTACCTTAGGACCACAAAATGGATTGAGTCCTTGGTTCTTGTTAGATTGAAAATGAACATGTCTACCTGCAGTAGCCCTGACAGGAATACTCATCATTATCTTTGGCACACTAGGGTTGTGCCAGCAATCAATGGCAAAGTGTCCCACCTTGTCATGCACCAACATTCATGAATGTTGTATCTCCTCTTCTGAACAGCCTTGGAAGAAGTTTTCAGTTCAGAAGGGAGAGCAACAACCTTTTTCTTATTTCTTTCAGCTAGTATCTAGATGAAAGTTAGTCTGTTAGTGAATGCACATGGCTTATTCTGAGTGGCACCAACAGATGTCATCTTTACAGCTGACATGGAGTTGATGGCTTCAGAAACTGCCAGGTGTGGCTTACTGACTAACTTTTCCTTAGTCAAGGTGTTTGCTGGAGGAACCTGAGAATAGGACACTGCCTTATCCTTGAGAGCGGGGGCTGGAACACTGTTGAAGTTGGTGACCGGGCGGTCTGGCGGTTTGTCTTGGCGGGTTGAAAACCGCGCGGTCTGGCGGTTTGTCTCAGCCGGCTTGGAGACCGGGCGGTCTGGCGGTCTACCCTGGCAGTCTCTTTTCCTCTCTGGTGGTAGCCGTGCGGTTAGCCCTGCTGTCTAACCGCACGGCTTGTGCGGTTTGTTTTGTATAGTCCGCTTAGTCCTGTAAATTTTAGTCTCACATCTCTTATTTGTATTCTCTCATCTCTCCTCCATTCTATATAAGGGAGGGCATACCTTTGTAATAGATATCTTTTTTGGATAATAAAATTTCAATTATTCAAAAGTTTATTCGCTTGTTCTCTACTTTTCGCTACTTTCTAACATGGTATCAGAGGGACACGGTCATTTCCTCCTGATTCTGTGCGCTCTCTGTTGTTCGCGGCTTGTTTTCCGCGTTCTGCGACTTGACTCGCGGCTTGCCTTCTCTTCTGTCCGTGCGGCTTGTTTCTATCCGCGCGGCTTGTTTCTGTCCGCTGCCCTGCCCGTTGCGGGCTTCTTCTCCCTGTCCGCTTCTGCTTTCCCCATATCTCCTTGTCTCTATACTCGCGGTTTGCTGCTGTGATCTGCCTGACCGTGCGGGTTGTTTCTTTCTCACCCGCATCTTGGTCGCGGTCACCTGCTCTTCTCTTCTCTTCTGTTCGCTCGGCCTTCTCAGTCCGCGCGACCTCTTCCCCGCTGGGCCTTTGCATGCTCTTTCGCCGCTTGCTTCTCCGTCTGCCCGCGCGACCTGTCCGCGCGGCTTGCCCCTTCTTTTCCGCGACCGTTTTCGCGATCTCCTCTATTCGCCGCGATCTCCTCTAGTCGCCGCGCCCTGCTTGCTAGTCGCCCCGGCCTCATCTTTGGTCGTGCGACTTGTTCTCCTCTGTTCGCCCTACTTTTTTCAGGTCGTGCAACTTCTTTCCCTCTGCTTTGCTCTGCTTCTTGGTAGCGGCCTTCCTAGCCGCCCGACCTGTTTTCTGTTCGCCCGGCTTGGTGCTCTTTTCTCTTCTCGCGGCTTGTTCTTCTCGTCGCGGTTTGCTCCTCTCCTGCTTCCATGGCTTTCCTCTCCTCCAGCCTGTCCGCCTCCGTGGTCACCTCTTCTGGAAGTGCTCATGTTGTTACTCGCGGACGATGGCTCATCGACTCTGGTGCAACAAATCATATGACAGGCAACCCTCAATGTTTCTCTCTTCTTGACACACAGGCTCAGTTGCCCCCGGTCATTGTTGCTGATGGATCTCCCTCCCCGGTCCATGGGACGGGCATGGTTCAAGTCACTCCATCTCTCTGCTTGGCTGATACCCTCTATGTGCCCAAGTTTCCGTGCAATTTATTATCGGTTACTTCTTTATGCAAGCAACTACGGTGTTCTGTCATATTCACCCCTACCTCTTGTACTTTTCAGGATCCGGACTCCCAACGGACGATTGCTACCGGGACTGAGAGTGGTGGCCTCTACTTCCCCGACAACATTTCTGCTCTATCCGCCTTCTCCTCCTCCTCTACAGATCTTCTCCAATGGCATCTTCGCCTTGGACATGCTCCTCCCCGAATTCTACGACAGCTCCTGTCGCACCTCCCTCCTCATCATCCTCCTCTAAACTGTGATGCATGTCAACTTGGCAAACATCACCGCTCCTCCTTCCCACCAACGCAAAGTCGGGGCTCTTCCCATCCGTTCGACCTCGTTCACTCTGACATCTGGGGTCCCGCTCCTAACCTCACCATCGGTCGGGGTAGTTCCTATTTTGTCACCTTCATTGATGATTTCTCTCGCTGTACGTGGGTATATCTTCTCAAAGATCGCTTCGAGCTGTTCTCTGTTTGGACCTCCTTTTATTCTATGGTTAAAACTCAGTTTGATACGTCTATTAAACTGCTTCGTTCTGACAATGCTAAGGAGTATCTTAGCCACGACTTCTCCTCCTTTTGTACTCACCATGGTGTTATTCGTCAAACCAGCTGTGTCTACACCTCCTTGATGTCGCTCGCACTATGATGACTCAAATGCATGTTCCTCGCTCCTATTGGGGCTATGCTGTCCTCCTCTCCTGCTATCTCATCAATCGCCTTCCCTCCACAGTTCTCCACGGTGCTACCCCTTCTCCATTCTTTATCCGGACAAGGATCCCTTTCCTCTTCCTCTGCACATCTTTGGGTGCACCGCTTTTGTGCACTCTCCCGCTGCCACCCGTGATAAACTCTCACCACGTGCCACCAAATGTGTCTTTCTGGGCTACTCTCCCACTCAGAAAGGATATTGTTGCTTTGACCCTGTTACCCGCAAGCAATTTGTCTCTGCGGATGTCACCTTCTTTGCCAATGCATCTTACTTCTCTCCCGCTTCCTCTTCTACTCCTTCTGATCCTACTTCTCATACCAACCCATTCATTCCCTCTGCTCTCACTGATGTTCCGCCCTCTCCACCCACTCCACCGTCTTCCCCATCCTCCTCATCTCCACCCTCTACTCCGCTTTCTCCCTCCACTCCGCTGTCATCTCTCTCTATTCCCGGGCCAGCTCTCTCCACCACGGATACTCCGGATACTGAGGCACCTGCTGACCTGGATCTCCCGATTGCTCTTTGCAAAGGGGTTCGGGCATGTACCCAACACCCACTTGCTGTAGTTGTTTCCTACGATCGTCTTACCCCTGCTCGCAGGGCTTTTGCACTGGCTATCTCGGCCACTGCCACCCCTCGTTCCTACCAGGAGGCCCTTACTATTCCTCATTAGAAAGTTGCCATGGATGAGGAGATTGCTACTCTCACTGAACGGGGTACCTGGACCCTTGTTCCTCCTCCTTTCGGCACAGATGTTGTTGGTTGTCGCTGGGTCTTCGTGGTGAAGTTTCTCCCAGATGGCAGTGTGGATCGTTATAAGGCTCGCCTGGTTGCCAAGGGTTTTACCCAAACTTATGGGATTGATTACTTTGACACTTTCTCTCCCGTTGCTCGTCTCAGCACTATTCGGGTTCTTCTCTCTGTGGCTGTCAACCGGGACTGGCCCATCTCGCAGTTAGATGTTAAGAATGCCTTCCTCTATGGTGATCTGTAGGAGGATGTTTACATGGAGCAACCTCCTGGGTATGTTGCTCAGGGGGAGACACGAGTATACCGGCTAAAGAAGGCTATCTATGGCCTCAAGCAGAGTCCTCGTGCCTGGTTTGACAAGTTCAGTGGCATTGTTGCGGCCATTAGTTTTACAAGAAGCTCAGCAGATCACTCCTTGTTTGTTCGGAAAACCGCCTCTTGTCTTGTTGTTCTTGCGATTTATGTTGATGACATTCTTCTTAGTGGCGATGACCAGGATGGGATATTGATGACCAAGAAACACCTTCGTCAGCATCTGGTCACAAAGGATATGGGCTCCCTGAAATACTTTCTGGGGATTGAAATCTCTAGAAAGCCCAACTCCATGGTCCTTTCCCAACGGAAGTATGCTCTTGATCTTTTAAAAGAGGCAGGACCGACTGGTGCTAAACCTGCACGTTGTCCTATGGCTGCTGGAGAAGACAAAACTTGGACAGACGACTCGCCTCTTCTCTCCGATCTTACGAGATACCGGCGTCTGGTGGGCAAGCTCATATATCTCACGGTAACCAGACCCGACATCTTTTATGCTGTTGGCAAGGTGAGTCAGTTCATGCAAGCTCCGAGGGAGTGTCATCTACAATCTGCTCTGAGGATATTAGAATATATTAAAGCTGCTCCAGGGAAAGGACTCCTATTTCAGAAGAATGGTCACCTAAGGGTTGAAGCTTACTCTGATTCAAGCTATGCGGATTACAAAGGGGACCGCAAATCGACTTCAGGTTTCTGCACATTTGTTGGAGGCAATATTGTGAGTTGGAAGAGCAAGAAACAGTCTGTCGTTTCCAGGTCTAGTGCAGAGGCGGAATATCGCAGCATGGCATCGACTACATGTGAGTTGAAGTGGTTGCAGGCTCTCATGCTTGACTTAGGAGAGGTTTACAACTATCCTCTTCCTATGTTCTGTGACAACAAGGCCGCGATACACATTTCCAAAAATCTGGTTTTTCATGAGAGAACAAAACACATAGAAGTCGACTGTCATTTTATTCGGGAAGAAATATTGAAGAAACAGATTTGCACTCCATTTGTCACTTCCGACAACGAGTTGGCAGATGTCTTCACCAAGCCGGTGTCCGCTTCCTTTTTCCACATCTGCGACAAGCTGGGCATGATCGATATATATGCTCCAGCTTGAGGGGGAGTGTTGAAGTTGGTGACCGGGCGGTCTGGCGGTTTGTCTTGGCGGGTTGAAGACCGCGCGGTCTGGCGGTTTGTCTCAGCCGGCTTGGAGACCGGGCGGTCTGGCGGTCTACCCTGGCAGTCTCTTTTCCTCTCTGGTGGTAGCCGTGCGGTTAGCCCTGCTGTCTAACCGCACGGCTTGTGCGGTTTGTTTTGTATAGTCCGCTTAGTCCTGTAAATTTTAGTCTCACATCTCTTATTTGTATTCTCTCATCTCTCCTCCATTCTATATAAGGGAGGGCATACCTTTGTAATAGATATCTTTTTTGGATAATAAAATTTCAATTATTCAAAAGTTTATTCGATTGTTCTCTACTTTTCGCTACTTTCTAACAAACACCAAACACAAATGGTTCATAATGGTCCATTTGGATTTCCTCATGGGGAGCCTTTAGTGAACTAACACTCATGTCCTTTCTCCTTTCATTGTAATATACTATTATATTCTTGCAATAAGAGTTCTCATTCTTCCAGTGACCATATATGATATCCTGGTCATACCTGTTGGAAGGGAGGATTACCTTGTGAAAGGTGGTCTGAGGCACTATAGGAGCTTTGTCTTTCCATTTGGAATGGGTAGCTCTTGAATTCCACTTGAACCCCAAACCTTTCTTATCCTTTTGAGAGGTGAAGGAGTCAATCAATGACAACATAGTTTTGGGCTTAGAGAATTCAGCCATAATCTTTCTCTCCTTGAGGAGCTTCTCTTCAGGATCCAAGATGATCTTGTTATTCTAGCTAATGGTCCCAATTTGGATAATTGAGATTGTCTTCAGTTGACTAACTTCCCCCTCATCTGAGAAAGCAAGGGTGCTCACTCAGACTGTAGGGAAGCAGCTTGTTGTAGAGAGATAATCTCCTTGGCTTGTTTCTTAACAAGTCTTTTGCTCTTCTTCAGAGCATCCAGAATTGCACCATATTTGTCAATCAATTGATTGACATCATCTTCAAAATCTGATCTATCATCCCTACTGGAGGAAGTGGATGCTTCAGAGTCTGAGCCAGACTCATAGATAGAGGAGGAGCTAGGGATAGAATGTACCTCATCAGAAGTAGGATTGTCATAATTTTCTTCTGATATAACCATGAGACTGAACTCCTCATTCTCTTTACAGTCACTGTCAACAGAAGACAGTGGGTCCCTTATGCCAGATGGGGCAGCAGGATGTTCAGCCTCTTCTTTAATAGTTATGAGACCAATGCAGGCCTCCTCTTCATCTGATTCTGAAGACTCGGAATCATTATCTGATAGGCTGACAGTCTTCTTGGCCGAGAAGCTCTTTTTAGCCTTCTTATCATTGTGATGCTTTTTGCCATCAGACTTCATGTGCTCATTCCTCTTTACTGTACAGTCAGTAATGACATGTCCACTCATGTTGCAACAGTAGCAAACAACATTAGTCTTACATATTTGTTCTATTTGGAGTCATACCTTTCCCCAGAGGGGTCTTTTTTGTGCTTGCCCTTGCTGGGAAAGGGCTTACTTGATGAGGAGCTGGAAATGCCCTTATTCTTCCACTGTCTCCCCCGACTTAGCATCTTCTTGAGCTGCTTGGAGAATAGTGTTAGTTCTCCATCTGGCAGCTCACTTCCAGACGAGTTGGGATCTGAGTTTTCTGACTCTGCAACTCTCCTTGGTGTAGAAGGAGTCTTTTCCCTGCTTCTTCTTGTGGCTTCAGCTCTGAAGGCTGCAGTCTTCTCTTTGTTGAGAGATATGGCAGTATCCTATTTAGCTTTCCTGGGGTTCAGCTGCATCTCATGGGACAGTAGCTTCCCAAACAAATTCTGAGGCAATGTGTTTGCCAAGTTGCCAACTTCTCTGATGGCACATATCTTGATATCTCATTCCTTGTTCAGGGATTTCAAGAACTTGTCATTCAACTCATAATTATTGAACTGTCTGACATAGGTGATCAGACTGTTCACTATTACGTTGAACTTCTCATAGCATTCAGCTATGGAATCCTTCTTACCTTTTTAATGGCCTCATATAGTTGATTTAGGAGGGATTTTCTATCATCCCTCACTTATTCTGTTCCTTCCATATAGACAATAAGAGAATCTCACTTCTCTTTAGCAGTCACGCAGTGGACCAACTTCTGGAAGGTGGAGTCATCTATGACACTGACAATGATGTTCTGAGCCTTTTTTCCTTTTTTTCCAAGATGACTTCATCCTTGGTCATTTCAGTATATTTCTTTGGAGTTTGAGCATTGACATCTAGGATAGAGATCTTCGTGGGAATGAAGGGTCCTTTTTGAACTGTAATAAATATTCTAGGGCATGAGACTTCCATGAATAGCTTGACTCTCTTTTTTCAAATCCAAAAGTTTTCCTTCCTGCGAACCTGAACCCATAGAGATAAATTTCAGCTACTCTTGGAGATATGTTCAGACCGTTAAGTCCTTTTTGAACAACCTTCCTATGATACCTCTTGAAAGTCTTTATTTCAAGAGAAGCTAAACACCTAGAGGGGGTCAAAAGACTTTTCAAGTCTTTAAGACTACTTTTGATTTCGGTGTGTTGTGAGTTAGATTATTGTTTTAGCTTTCAAGAACACAGATCAACACACAGTATTTATAGTGGCTCTCCAAGATATGGATACATCTACTTTCCCTCTCACCTTTCTAATAGTGTGTTATACAAGGTAATCTCTACCAAATCTCAGCTCAAAGATCTTACAACATAGATCCCTCAGGATCTCTCAGACTTCTACCAAGTCCTACCTCAGACCTAAGCCCCACACACTCATAGTAGACTTTACTCCTACAGCTTAGTGATCCTTCAGATCACCTACCTCAGGCCTAATAAAAAGCCCTACCTCAGACTATATTGATAGCCCTACACTCAGAGATATTATCTCCAACCTCAGATCTAACTCAGATCCTACCTCGGGCACACAGGACCTACCCACTCAGATTCACAACTGAATCTTACCTCTCAACCTTTATAGTCTAGGCTTACAACTCAGATCAATTATGATCCTACAGAATGAGTATAAGTTTGATGATATAATACTCCAGAGAAATGATTCTCTGAGTCTTCCTTCTGCACTGAGTAGACTCAGTCCTAACTTCTTCAGAACAATAATAAACGGATCTTCAAGAAGTTTCTTCTTGTGGTGAGAAGACAACTGCATAACTCTGACTCTTCAAGCCTTTGATGTAGTTGAGTTGATTGTAGTGGCCTTGAAGAACATAAGCAACTTGGGTTTTCTTTGCTTCCCTTTCAAACTCGGAAAATAACTTTCTGATCTAGTTGTTGAAGATAAGGTTATTCTTCAGTGATTTATATCATCAACAGCCAACTACTGTCTGTGGCTCACAGACACTCTGTAAGTAAGAGTTCCCGGAAAACTTCTCCTGGTTTTGTCTCGTGGAAGAAGATGGCCAAAAAGCTTGTTTCAATTTCTCGGAACTCTCCTTTTATCGATCTCCATCCAACGGCTCTTTGCGCAGTATGGACCAGTCGAAAATAGAAACTGCAACATGTCTTTTGCATTTACAGATGTACTAAAGGCATATGGTGCCTTTTATCATCAGCATGCTATTCACACAATATTTGAATTATTGATGACGTCAGCATGTCTCGGTACTTATGGACTTGGTAAATTTCAGGCAATCTGCGTAGGCGTTGAGTGAAGCCTTGTCAGTCAACGCAGATAACACTTAGCAGAATTCCGCATCTTAAGGCATCGAGTGAGCCTTCAACACTCAAATCTTTTGACATTTGCGATCTAACTGATAAGGCATTGAGTGGCCTTTGATCTCTCAATGCTTCTGGACTTGGATGAAATTTCTCTGCATGGAGGCGTTGAGTGCAGCTTCAACACTCAACACTTCTTGACTTTGCATGTCTTCTTGATGAGGCGTTGAGCGGTCTTTCTTCACTCAATGCTTTTATACTTGACCTGAAATCCAATTGAGTAGGCATTGAGTGAACTGTCTTCACTCAACGCTTCTATACTTAGATAGATTTCATGTCAGCAACATTGAGGCTTTGACTGCTTGAGATTTTGTTAACGCTTTTAGCCTCTTGGCATTGAGTGAACTGTCTTCACTCAACGCTTTTGAACTTAGCTAGTTCTCTATTGTGTCAGCATCCTATCTTGAGTCCAACTGTCATTGTGACTCTGACAACCTATCAAATTAGTGCAACAGAATACAACTTGCATACAATGAACTTTGAATATATATATTAGATACATTCATGTGTATACCAATAACTTGTGGGCCTTCGTCAAATTTAGGACATTGTGATCAATAGACCCAACAATACTATCTAACGATGCAATGAATGCTCCATGAGATGAGAAGATATGATTATAAGGGACAAAGGAAGCAAGATCTCTACTATATCTATCAAGAGGATTTCTTGAATTATTGCGAGTAGTCCTCCAAAATATGATAGTTGGGGGAGAGGTAGAGGCAAGTATATCACCTAAGGCTTACGGTGATGTATGTGCTCCAAGAGTAGGTATAGGCATAGCCAAGGGGCTAGGAGTTAGACTGGGCATATGTAGTAGAGCTGATATTTTTGGATGCTTCCCCTTCCTAACATCTCGCCTCTCCTTCTCAATCTCCTCCAACTGCTCCTCATCATTCTCCTGCTCTTCCTCTGCTGATCATCGCTACCATACTCCTAGGCCTGTCACCAGCCTCTCACTCTCTCACCTCGTATCTTTGGCATCTGACAAAACTGATGTGGTTAGAGCTCCCTCCTATCGATAGTACTGCTCCAACTCTCTAAAGTGAACATCCATGCTCACAAAGCTTCTTTTTATACTGGAATCCAACACACATACCACTTCTCAGCACGAGAGTAGCCCACAAAGATACACTTGACTGACCTCACACCGAACTTACCAATACCCGACCTGTTATCCTTCACAAAGCACACACACACCCAAATACATTCAAAGAAAAGATCCCTCATTATGTCCCTACAATAGCTGACACAAAGACTTCCACCCTTGAACCTGTGATGGCATCATGTTGATCAGTTGTGTCACTATCAACACTGCATATCACCATAGACTCTAAGAAACCTTCATGTTGAGCATCATACTCTTTGCAGCCTCCATAAGACGTTTGTTCTTCCGTTCAGCCACCCCATTCTATCTCAGTGTTTATGTACAAGTGGTCTGATGCAATATCCCACGTGCTGATAAGTACTCCAATGCTCTATTAGTCTATTTTATCCAATTATCTGACCATAGTACCTTAATCGTTGTAGTATATTATATCTAAAAATGCTTATGAAAATCGCAGAAGCAGATAAATATCACTCTTATTTTTCATCAAATATAACCAAGTGACATGGGAGGCACAATCACTAAAAGTGACAAAGTGCTTATAACCACTCAAACAACTCACAACACAAGGTCCCCGTACATCAGATTGAACATCAAAAACAGAAGTGCTTTTTTAACTCTCTTATCCCCGCCTGATGTTTGAGACTTGTCTCCTCCGGGATCATGATAGAGATGGCCTCAATAACCGTAAGAATATTCGTACTAGATAGAAGCAGGGCACTCCGCTAATCAAACTTACTATCTAATCACTTTAGAAACTTCTTCATCCACTATTCCACGATGATCTTGGAAGCCCGACACTGTGAGTCACCACAACACCTCACACCTGAGGCATGATCACAATCCACCTATAGACGTTCCAACTAGGAGGCATACTCCTGCACCATCTTCTCTCCTTGAACAATGTCATCAATTTATCCTTTCACCGAGAATATCGTAGAGTGTTTTCCACGTCATCATATGTATTCTTAAGCTTCTCCCAAACCTCTGTTCCTCTCTCAAGACCATCAACTGTGGCGGCAATCGATGAGACAACAAAGTTGAGAAGACACATAAACATCGTCATATGGGTAGACTCCCACTCATCTCCTCCAGTCTCGAGTTTCTTCAACACTCTCGTGCAGAAGCCCCAAACTTGTTTCGCTGCGAGGCTTTTCTTCATATGGCGTGACCAACTCAGGTAGGTGCTCGGTCTGTTAAAATTCAACAAACCGCAGACGCCCCCTTGGATACCCTGCTGATAACTCAACAAACCGAAGGAGAATACGCCCACTTATATGTTGAAAGTTTTCCCGGATCGTGGAGTTAACAGTGGTTATCTCAACAAAGCAGTAACAACCAGCAACACATGCAGCACAAGCTTCTTTATTGATCAAGAGCAAACTTCTTTACAAGGCGAGACATACATGGCGAGACAAGCTTCACCAAAACCAACACCGGGAGAGCAGAGACAGTTACAAAGACAAGAACAAAAACAAGCCGCGCGGACTCAAACAATCAAGCCGCCGACCTACTGCTGTGGAGTCCGCTCAGTCCGCCAGGTCGCCAGACCGCAACCCAAGCCGCGCGGACTCACCCTTGCTCCAATGCTTAGCTCTTCACCGCCGGTCTGCACGCCGCCAGACCGCACAAGCTGCGCCACCGAATGGAACAGTCCGCCTGATGCAGGCGACCTCCTGAACCCCGAACCAAGTCGCCAAAGAGAAGACCGCCTGGCCGCTATCCGCGACCTGCTGTTTACCGCCTGTTGCTTAACCGCAGAGTCCGCACTGTCCCTGACCGCAATCAGAGCCAAGTCCTGGCTTTCCAGCGCTATCCGCACAACTTCGGTCTAGGTTTTTCTCTGTGATGTGACATGGGTCCTATTTATAGGCACGACGATGAGTATGGTCACCGCCCTTCCCGATAGGATCACCGCCACAACCCGCAGCAAGAACTTATGTGTCCGCCAGCCCGCGGACACACATGCCAGTTCGCCGCCCTGTGCAGATAGCCAGTCCGCCCTAGCTTCTCCAAGGCCGGACTCCAATATCCAGTCCGCCTTGCCGCCAGAGACCAAGCCAGGACCACCACAGCCGGACTCCACAAAAGCCGTATCCGCCATTCTGCGGACAAGGCATCAGCCCGCAAAACCCGAGCCCGCAACCGCGCCATCAAGGCACCTGCCGGACTCAGCGGATACCCAGCTATCGTCCGCATATCCCAAGTCCATTACCTCATTGCCAAGGCACCTCCGGACTTAGCGGACACGCCAATCCAGTCCGCTAACAGCAGACTACAGTCCGCAACTCCTGAGTCCATTGCCTCATCACAAGGCATCTCCGGACTCAGCGGACTCCAGCTCCAGTCCGCACGCTCCTGCACGGGCAATCCTCCAGTCCGCATGTCCCCAAGCTAGCAAACAAGGCAAAGCACTTCTACTACGCTTGGCGGACTGAGAAACCAGCCCGCGCTCCACTGCGCGATCTCCCCGGACTGAGCCATCCTGGACTTGGTTCAATTCCCACCAAGTCCAGTCCACTGGCCGCAAGGGCCAGTCCGCACTTACTGGCGGACACTGGATCTAGCCCGCCATACCGGGCGACCTCCAGTTCCTGTCCGCGCTGACCGGCGGTCTCCACGGCTTCCACTTGCCGCTTCACTAGAGCAAGACCAAGGCAACTGCCAAACTGGTCTGCCGAGCTCCAGTTCTTCAGTCCGCTTCAAGCCGGACTCCGCGGATAACATTCCTGTCCGCCCGGTTACTTCCTGGGAGTAAACCGCCTGCTGAGCAAACACTGGCCTGTCAGACCGCCGCTGCTGTCCGCGCAGTCCGCGTGAACAGACCGCCCAGGCCGCCACAGAGCAAACCGCCTGCAACATCCCTGCCGACCTAGCAGTCCGCCAACCCAGTCCGCGTAGTCCGCGCGGATAGGTTTCCCAAGCCTTCCATTCATCCACTTTCACTTCACAGAAATCAACACTCCCCCTTGAAGTGAGAAGTGGTGAATAACTCCAGCAGCTCCCGTAACCTTGCACCTGGTCCTTCCGATAGCATCTACGAAGAGATGTCCAAGACATAGTCCTCGCCCCGCATATCATGGACCATGAGGGAGCCCTCCAGCATCTCCCAAAAGGAGCCATGCTTCCCTCTGCCTTCTTCAGCTTCAACCTCCACTCATGCATCAAAGGAGAATCACCAACTTCCTTGGATCCAGAAGCCCAAGCCACGTTGCCTCTGAGAGAAGTCACCTCATCAGACTTGGTGTCAACCACCTCCTTGATTCTAGTGGGGTCATCACAGCCAGAAGTCCCTTGCTCGACCTGAGGGCTACCAAGGAAACACGGGACCAAGTCCGCCGTGTTCCCTTCACTATATCGAGCTGGTGGCTTACTGATCCTCTTCGATCTCCGAAGAACCTGATCATGGCTAACCACCTCCGCTGCTTTTGAACCAGCTCCGTTCCCGGGCAAACCCGGAACAATGCTCCCTTTGTTCCCTGAACAAGACGCCTCCTTACTGGAATCAAGAGCACCTGGAGCAACGCTCCCCCTGCTACCTGAACCAGAAGACTTCCCTCTTGAACATGAACTGCCTGGAACATCGCTCCCCTTGCTTCCTGAACAGGAAGCCTCCGCCTTTGAGTCAGAAGGTCCTGGAGCATCGCTCCCCCTTCTTCCCGACTCTGACGCCTTTGCCCCGGAGCTAGAACAACCTGGAGCACCTGGTGACTCAGACAACTCCACTTCCTTAGCAGCAGCCTCCTTCAGCCCACCATCTGACCTGCTTATCTCTAGCTCCACATAAGAGCTACCCCAATACGGCGTCAACTCATCGAAAACAATGTCTCTCGACACTATGAGTTTCTTCGTCGCAGGATCCATACACCTCCATCTTCTTCTCTGCTCATCATACCCTACAAAGACTAGCTTTGTTTTGAGAGCACCCGGAGAGTGTAAATAGCAGGTAGATCCAAACACCCGAAGGTGCTTCACTGAGGGCTTCACTCCGAACATTAGCTCATAAGGAGTCTTCATTATGATCGGACTAAGAGGCATCCGGTTGATGACATGAGCAGCACAGGCCATTCCTTCCGCCCAAAGAGCCTTCGGAATGCCTTTACTCCGAAGCCAACACTTGCAGGTCTCCGTTAACCAACGGATCATCCGAGCTGCAACACTACCCTGTTGTGAAGTATGTCCACAAGAAAGCTCCATCCGGATCCCTTGCTTCCTGCAAAAGCGTGAGAACTCGGTTGAGTCAAACTCACCACCGAAACCTGTCCTCAACACCTTGATCCTCCGGCCAAGCTGGCCTTCGACAAGCTTCTTGAACTCCACAAACAAGCGTACCATGCTGGACTTCGTCTTCATAAAGTATACCCAAGTATACCCAGAATAGTCATCAACCAATATCAGCATGAACCTGCTGCCTCCAAGACTGGCCGTGACGGTCGGTCCCACCAGAGCACAATGGACAACCGCCAATGGTGCATTACTCCTGGCTTGTGCTTTGTCGACCATGAAGCGATAGGCTCCACTTTCCTGACATCCCGCACACCCCCGACCATCGCCATAGGATGACAATCTAGGCAAGCCTCTTACGAGTCTTCTTTCCGCCATTGCTTTCAGCTTGTCCATCCCTACATGTCCCAGTCTTTCATGCCAGATAGCTGCACTATCAGTGGCATCCAGCCGATCAGATCCAGAACTAGTTGAAGTCCCAACTACGTTCTTCTCCTTCCTCCCTACCTGAGCAACGTTCGCCGAGAGCAAGGTAACCTTGCACTCCTTCCGAAGATGACCTTGCTGCTTGCATTTATAGCACCGTGGTCCTTCCTTCCTCTTCCTATCACGCCTAGGAGAAACACTCCTTTCTTCCTGATATGAAGTAGAGGGACCATCATCAGCAGCAACCTCCTTCACCTTCTTCCTGAACAACCCATCAAGGGAAGTCCAAACCTCCGCAGCTGACCGACATCCACTGATGTGGTCCAAGAGCTCCGATGAGATCACCTGCTTGAGAATAGACTCCGCTTTCGCATTTGCCTCCTTCCAAGCTCTCATCGCCTCAGCATTGCCAGCAGTATCCTCTTGTCTTCCTGCTCCGCATACAACCTCCCAAAGGTCCTCGCCAAGAAGAAAGCTCTTCATACAGGACTTCCACCGTTCACAGTTCGCCTCTGTAAGAAGATCAATACCAAGACAACTTGCATCCTCCACTGCCATGGTTCTACCACTGGTTTCCTCTTCAGAAGAGCAACTACTTCCATTGAGCACTGCTTGACCACTCCAACAACCTCCCTCTGATACCATGTTAAAATTCAACAAACCGCAGACGCCCCCTTGGATACCCTGCTGATAACTCAACAAACCGAAGGAGAATACGCCCACTTATATGTTGAAAGTTTTCCCGGATCGTGGAGTTAACAGTGGTTATCTCAACAAAGCAGTAACAACTAGCAACACATGCAGCACAAGCTTCTTTATTGATCAAGAGCAAACTTCTTTACAAGGCGAGACATACATGGCGAGACAAGCTTCACCAAAAACCAACACCGGGAGAGCAGAGACAGTTACAAAGACAAGAACCAAAAACAAGCCGCGCGGACTCAAACAATCAAGCCGCCGACCTACTGCTGTGGAGTCCGCTCAGTCCGCCAGGTCGCCAGACCGCAACCCAAGCCGCGCGGACTCACCCTTGCTCCAATGCTTAGCTCTTCACCGCCGGTCTGCACGCCGCCAGACCGCACAAGCTGCGCCACCGAATGGAACAGTCCGCCTGATGCAGGCGACCTCCTGAACCCCGAACCAAGTCGCCAAAGAGAAGACCGCCTGGCCGCTATCCGCGACCTGCTGTTTACCGCCTGTTGCTTAACCGCAGAGTCCGCACTGTCCCTGACCGCAATCAGAGCCAAGTCCTGGCTTTCCAGCGCTATCCGCACAACTTCGGTCTAGGTTTTTCTCTGTGATGTGACATGGGTCCTATTTATAGGCACGACGATGAGTATGGTCACCGCCCTTCCCGATAGGATCACCGCCACAACCCGCAGCAAGAACTTATGTGTCCGCCAGCCCGCGGACACACATGCCAGTTCGCCGCCCTGTGCAGATAGCCAGTCCGCCCTAGCTTCTCCAAGGCCGGACTCCAATATCCAGTCCGCCTTGCCGCCAGAGACCAAGCCAGGACCACCACAGCCGGACTCCACAAAAGCCGTATCCGCCATTCTGCGGACAAGGCATCAGCCCGCAAAACCCGAGCCCACAACCGCGCCATCAAGGCACCTGCCGGACTCAGCGGATACCCAGCTATCGTCCGCATATCCCAAGTCCATTACCTCATTGCCAAGGCACCTCCGGACTTAGCGGACACGCCAATCCAGTCCGCTAACAGCAGACTACAGTCCGCAACTCCTGAGTCCATTGCCTCATCACAAGGCATCTCCGGACTCAGCGGACTCCAGCTCCAGTCCGCACGCTCCTGCACGGGCAATCCTCCAGTCCGCATGTCCCCAAGCTAGCAAACAAGGCAAAGCACTTCTACTACGCTTGGCGGACTGAGAAACCAGCCCGCGCTCCACTGCGCGATCTCCCCGGACTGAGCCATCCTGGACTTGGTTCAATTCCCACCAAGTCCAGTCCACTGGCCGCAAGGGCCAGTCCACACTTACTGGCGGACACTGGATCTAGCCCGCCATACCGGGCGACCTCCAGTTCCTGTCCGCGCTGACCGGCGGTCTCCACGGCTTCCACTTGCCGCTTCACTAGAGCAAGACCAAGGCAACTGCCAAACTGGTCTGCCGAGCTCCAGTTCTTCAGTCCGCTTCAAGCCGGACTCCGCGGATAACATTCCTGTCCGCCCGGTTACTTCCTGGGAGTAAACCGCCTGCTGAGCAAACACTGGCCTGTCAGACCGCCGCTGCTGTCCGCGCAGTCCGCGTGAACAGACCGCCCAGGCCGCCACAGAGCAAACCGCCTGCAACATCCCTGCCGACCTAGCAGTCCGCCAACCCAGTCCGCGTAGTCCGCGCGGATAGGTTTCCCAAGCCTTCCATTCATCCACTTTCACTTCACAGAAATCAACACGGTCCATCAAGCTTCAACTTTATCAGTGAAAGTTCCAGCTTCGTCGGTCGGTGTGATGAACCTAAAACCCTCAACAATGCAGCCAACTCTTCTGAACCCAACATTTTACAGACCTCCTTCATCGAACTGTCCTTCGACGCCACTCATCAGCTTCCTCACCGATCACCACATCAATCAAGCAATGCCTCCTCCTACCCTAGATCTGATCATCACATCGTTCCCTAAATATCTCTTTGTACAGTGTGCGGCAGCGGGACAAGGAGGACGATCCCCCTAGAGATTGGCGGCACCAACTGGCAGCTAGGATGGCCCCATCGTGCGGCGCGGAAGACCGGCCACGGCCGGTCTGGCCACAACCAGAGGAGTTGCAACCACTACAATCGGCTGCGAGTGCTGAAGTCGCGCCGCAGCGATCGAGAGGTCGGGGAGATGCGTCGCTGGGAGGGGGAGATGCGCAACAAGGAGATCCGGAGGGACGAAGTCAGAAAGACACATTTTTTATCCTTTATTATCCTCATTAGTACCCAAAATAATTAAAGCTCTTATTTGTGCTTGCAATTGATTGCATTAAAAAGTCAAACTTTAATGAGCTATTATCATGCAGAGTTTGATAACAATAGTATAAGTTTGTAATATTTTTCTTTATTATTAACATGTTTAGTAAAATACTTATAGAGATGACAAAAAAACACCAAATTAAAGTGGAGAATTTACTAGAAATAAATGACAATGGAAAATAATAAAAGTGTACAAAACTGTGGCAAACCTAATAACCTATATTAAATTTCTCTTGAAATATATTTCTTCTAATAAACAAATCTTTTTGTGTTTATTTTAGCATATGTTTTTTTTTCAAGGGGAGCTTTGGCCGCACTAGTTGAGGTGTTGCCATGTATTTTGGGATCACGGGTTTCAATACTAAATGGGGGCTCTTGCAAAAATGTAAGGTAAGATTTACCTACATTTCATCTTGTGATATGACCTTTTTCGGAACCATTGTTGCGACGGGATGCTTTTTGAATTGGGCTCTCCATTTTAGTTGGTGAGCTCATCACTAAATTTATAAAAAAAAATTGGGAGGCATATAGGCTCTGTTTGGGATATCGGTGCCGTTTTAAAAGGGGGAAGTTCAAAAAGAAGATGCTAAACTGTATTTTTAAAACTGTGGTTTTAAAACCGAGGCTTTGTTTGGGTAATCTCAGTTTCTGTGACGGTTTAACTTATTTTCAAAATTATCTTCACATGAATTTTATTTATTTGGGGCCAATTTTTTCTGAATTTTTTTTTTAAAAAATAGGTATTATATTTGTGAGTTTTTTACAAATTTATGGATATAATTATTTTTTTATTGGGGTAAAATTGATTAAGTAAAATTAAATTAAATTAAAAAATTATTCCAAACGACCGTTTTGAAAGGGAGAATGGAGGTCTCCCTGACCTTTTCAGAACGGAGGAAAAAGTAAGTTTTAAACCGGCCGTTTTAAAACGACAACATTTTAGTTGTTCCCAAACAACTTTCCTCCGGTCCGTTTAGAACGGAATGGAGTCAAAACGGACTCCCAAACATAGCCATAGTCTCATCCCCATGATCTCTCACTAACTTGGTGGTATCATGAGTTTGACCGCCACACAGACAATCGTCACACGTGATCTACGTGCACCGTCCGATCCACCACGACGACCGGCCGCCCACGCTGCCATCACCGGCGCCGGGCAGCCTATGACTGTCCGCCCTCGCCGGGGCAGCGCCGCAACTGCCACTCCCCGCGGCCGCCTCCCACGACCGCGGGGTTCCGCTCGCAAGGGGCGGCCATGCCCAACCGCCCCTCCCCGCGGCCGCCTCTCGCTACCGCGGGGGGCCACCCGCAAGGGGCGGCCATGCCCGGCCGCCCCTCCCTTTCGATTGCCTCCCGCGGTCGTGGGGAGCCTCCCCCAAGGGATGGTCGTGTCCGGCCAACCCTCCCCGCGGCCGCCTCCCGCTGTCGCAGGGTGCCACCGACAAGGGGCGGTCGTGTCCAACCGCCCCTCCTTGCGGCCCCCTCCCACGGCAGTGGGACGCCACCCCCACCTCGCGGCAGCGGGGCGCCGCCCACGAGGGGCGTCCGCGCCGGGCAGACCCTCGCCGTAGTTTCTCTCGCTAGCCGCGGCTCCTCTCCCCTCGCTGGCGACCGTCCGCCGGTAAGGTGGCCGCTCTTTTGTAACAGACCTTCCCCGCCGTCTGATCATTCCGTCGCAATCGTTGTCGTCCATTTTGTGGGTAACCATCCACTAACCGCCATGATTAGTGGGGGTTATCATTAATTAAAAATAGGTATGCATTTAGTAAATATTACACACATTGTATACACCCAAAACTATATTAAATGTGGTTTACAAATAGTAATTATGGGTGGTTACGGTGAACGGATAGCCGCGTAACCACTGTAACCACCTCCGCCTATAAAAAGGCCCCAGGTAGGGCTGAAAATATTATTCGAAACTCGAAAGTTGCTCGAAAATCGTTCGAAAATTGAGTCGAATCGGAATCGTTTAAAATTGATTCGACTCAATTTGAGTCGATTCAATTTAACTCGAATCTGATTTCGAGTCAGCCCTGAATTGCTCGAAATATGATTCGAATCAACTCGAATTAATTTAAAAAAATTATGTATTTATTAATATATTCTTATTTTAAGATTAAAAATAACAAAATTTAAAACTAAATAAAAAGAAGAAGCCTTTAAGTATTTCATTTGCTAAATTTATCGGTTGCCCAATTTAATTTGGAGCAAATTAGAAATAAAATGAAAAATTACTCAATTTCGAGACGGCCCGATTCGATTTCGAGCCGACTCAATTCGATTTCGAGCCGGCTCGGAATCGAGTCATTTCGAGTCGAGCCGACTCGACTCGAAATCAATTTCGATTTTGAGCCGAGTTCGAGTCGAAAATTTCGATTTCGAGCCGAGCCAAAATCGCTCGAACTCGACTTGATATCAGCCCTAGCCCCAGGACCCCCTTCATTTTTAACTTTTTCTCATCCAGTTATCTTCTTCCTCAGGCCATAGCTCTACTGAAACTCTCCTACGAGCCTCCTCTACCAGCTGAGCCCCTCAAAAATCTGTCCAAGTCCACGACGCTCCCAAGAAGAAGACATTCTGCGCAACATTCCACAAAGCCTCCTACGTGTGTAACGCCACTCAAGTCATCGCCACCACATCTCTGTGCACTCCGCCGCAATGTTCATCAAGCAACATCCGGAAACACTCCATCAAAGCATAAAGAAGTACCAGCTTCGTGTGAGGCGGCCTATCGCCCACCGAGTACTCACAATCTCTCATCGCAGCTGTTGTAATGAGGAGCGGCCTGTCGTCCTCAGTTCTCCGCACAATCTGTAAACAGCCGCCAATAGTGAAGTTTGATCGGTACCGTACTGGTCACGTGATTTTTTTACCAATTTAAGAAGTTTTTCCACGTTAAAATCGTCTTGTGTGCTTCTGACTTTTCTGTGTGAGCGCGCTCGACCGCTCCACGTACTAAGATGACCTATTTTAATCCGGTCTATCAAGAAGGTTGAGTTGACGCAACAATAGTTTTTACTTGTTTTGCGGGTTCTTAATTTTTACACAATATTCAAATTTCAGGGGTTCAAAACTGTATCTGATACATAATTTTTTCAGTGGAATAACATAATCTTTTTCCCAAAATATTTCAGTGTCAAAACTCTATCAAAAATCGAAACCGTTCTGGGGTGTAAAGGAGATGAGCTCGAGCCGAGCTGTTTAAAAATAGCTAGCTCGAGCTCGATTTTTTTTTTTTTTGAGCTCAAGTCCGAGTTCGAGCTAGACGAGCTTGATGGAGAATCCAAAAGTGGTACACTGGAAGAGCGTCGGAAACACTAACCTTGGAAGTGGAACGAGCGGCAGAGGAGAACCAGGAATCGAATGATGAAGGCTCTGTTTGACAATCCAGCCCAGCGCCACTCCGGGGAGGAGAGAGGAAACGGCGGCGTGGACGGTGAATGTTGCTCGCGAGGCCAGCCGCAAAACGCCGGGCTGGCAGCCTTTCACGCCGATCGTTTTCAAAGGGAGCTTGAAAAAATTTGTCAAACAGCTTCCCGCCGGATCGTTCCCGCCGGACTGGTGTCCCGCCGGGTTATCAAACAGAGCCGAAATGAATGGGGGAGTTCATTTGGAACCCTAATAACCTAATTCCAGAACACCTAAAAAGAACGATTAATTCATTAGAGTAAATTTCAGTATATTTACTAATAGTAATACAATATATTATTTAAAAATATATAAAAATAAAAGCTAGGCTTATTAGATTCGAGTTCGAGCTCGATAGGGTCAAACTTGAGTTGAGTTTTTTTCGAGCCGGCTCGTCGAGCTCTTGAGCCGGCTCAACTCAACTTGCACCCCCAATGCCAAAATCTGGCACCAAACCACACTCAGTCCATTGCAAACAACATAGCATAGTTTTGGAGCAGTACGGTGCGGTTATTGTTTGCCGAAAATGCTCCATTGTAGTGCGGTTTTGGTCATTGAACCCAAATCTACTCTATTTGGCATGACTTTTTTGCTCTAGTGCCTTTGAATAAAATGTCACTAGCAGTTCATAGATGATTATTCGCAGTCCATTTTTTCGCAATTCATAAGTTATATTCGTAGTCCAAAATTATATTCACAATCCAAAAATTATACTTAAAGTAAAGCCAAAAATACAAAAGTCTAATTAAACATGAATACAATTTCAAGCAACAAAAAATTATAAAATGAGCAAAATTATTGATTTTAAGAAACATACACAACATCAAAAAAAATACTCACAATAAATCATGCACTTGACAAGTAAAATAAACATATCAGTCACACACTTACGACAAAATTTGCAATAGGGAAGCAAAACCATTTATCGGTAGTCTAATTTGACGGGGAGACGTCAGATGGGGAAGAAGAGGAGACGCCGAGTTTCTGAACAAGGATGAACATCGGCAGCACGCTCATCGTCAGCGAATCGCGAACGCCATCAAGGTCGGAGAGATCGAGGGAAATGTCGTCAGGGTGGAAACTGAGAGGGAAATCAAAACCTTATTTGGAGCGACGGGTGCGAGCAAGAAAATAAAAGGAGTATTTATTATCTTGCTTTTGGACTGCAAATAGCCAAATACGGACTGCAAATATCAATTCTCAAAAAGAAAATTAATTTTCAGCATAAAAAGTGAATGAAATTTCTTAGGTGAGGTCGGACATTCGAGAATGATGGTTCATAACCATCACTTTCGTGATTGCCACCACTGGGCCCAAATGGAGCCCTAGTGCTCACTAAGAGCCTTTAATAAAACCTCAAGGAAATTCATCCACATCCACCCAACCATTGGTGGATAAGTTCAATGTAACAACCTCATTCGTTCATATGTTATATTCTAGAAGGTCCGGTCGGGGCCCCACAGTATATATCACAAAATATGCGGTGAAGGTACAGGATGATACCAGAGTAGCGCATCGCACCTATCACAAAGCATTCTAGCGGAATCCTATACGACAACTTGAACTCCTCCAGTGAATGTCCAACATATAACACAACCCACGTTGTATATATCATCCATAGGAATGTCTTACAAGAGTACAAAAGATGGTTTTATGGCCTTACATGGCTTTCACACAGTGGCTTTAACATTGGCGCGCAGGCCGGCCAAAATAAAAGAAAACATAGCCACATTTCCAAATAGCCCTCGAGGGCTAGCAGCAGTAGCAACAACAGCAGCAGGAACATCAGCCTTTATGCGTCCCGTTTGGCTCTCCAGCACCTGTACAAGGACAATCCACCCAGCGGTGGCAAACAGAAGCAACGGTCAGCGTTCAGCTGACCAAATTATAACGACCCTACCCCTTTTCTCGGGGCAGCGGTATTCTTCCCTGCAGGCATATCATATCACAAGTATGACAATATATATCATATAATGTGCTTTTACGCACGCATGCCATCACAACCGTTCACCACCCGGCCCAACGGTCCGTGCACTCAGGGCGCATTCTTGGTGTTCTGGCAAAGCTCTTACCCACCACCGTATCAGGGTCACAACCCAACGGTAAATCTCTTGAGCATTTACTCCATGGCGTGCAGCCGGAGTTAGTCTTACTACACCGGGATGGCCCGTAGCCCCCCATTGTGTCATGGCGCGCAGGCCTAAGACTCTTGCTATGCGCTCCAACAGACCGCACCTTTTGTTCTCACGTCGGACGGACATAGCGCAGGTCGGATCCTCCACCCCCCGTTGCTCAAATCTCCTTGCCTTCTCCGAGTACAGCGTACTCATGGCTTAATCAAAGGCGTGGGTCGGTCTCACCAATCGTGTTCTTGGCACACAGCCTGGGTATTTCTCTATACCCATTTCCTTATCACAACAGCGGGTCTTTCCTGGGCATCTCAGTACTTCCTGTTACTCTCTTCACAGGTGGACACCGCAAAATCACAAATGTCAAGGGTCTTTCCTGCCTACCATGCCAGTACTTCCTGTTACTCGCTTCACAGGTGGACACCCTACGACATCAAGCATCACAAAGGGCCTTTCCTGGTCACACCAGTACTTCATGTGCCTCATTCACAGGTCGGACCCAAAAACATAACACAGATATTTTTCCTGAGCTACCACTCTAGTACTTCCTGCCACTCCTTTTTGCAGGCATAACCCGTTGACTCCTTAAACTACACGTTTATCACGGAGTCTTCTCCGGTTCGTATGCAACATCACCAATCCATACCAACCTGTCCATATGGGCTTCACACAATTTGTCTATTCTGTACTCCATTTCCGGTAGGGCTCTCTCCAAAGCTAAACTGAGGAGCATGTTTGACCAAGAGGCCTTAGCAAAAGCCAGGGGAAAGAGAAAAGTTCAAGAAGGGACCTCCAAGGAGACACAGGCTGCAAAGAGAACTCGAATGAATGAGGAGGATGTACGAAACGAAAGGTGGAGCCCAGTTTCAAGGAACATCATCTTAGACACCTTCTGGCTGCAAGAAAGAGGAGAGATCAATCGAAACGAAGTATATAGCCAGTATGAGTGGGAAACGCACAAAACGTTTGAAGCGAAACGCAACATCTTTTTCAGAAATAACAAGGATCCAGATAAAGTTGCTCCTCCTAGGTATTACCCGAAGCCCAAAGAATACATGGAGAGGCAAAGCAAGAAGTACTTGGCTCAAAATCCTAAGGGTGACTTAGCTAAGGAAAAATAGTCAAAAACTTATAGCTTGTCACCTTGTCTTAAGAACATTTAATGATGATTGTTGTCATAGAAACAATTCTGGATTATATGTGTATATATTTATATTGGTATATATATTTGAATTTGTGAATGACTCAAGTCCTGATCTGATTGCATATATTCTCTTGTGCTGCATGTTTAATTTCTGAATGCAATGTTTATTATTTAATATGTGTTATTCATCTTAGCTAGTAGGGTTTTGGCTTCGTCAAATAGGGGGAGATTGTTGGGTATTGTATCCACGATTACCTAGATTTGAGGAAGCCACCTGTCAAGCTAAGATGAATTCACAATGTATTTGATGAAACGTCTTAAGTTGTACTTGCAGCTCCTCCACGCTAAGTGCACACCAATGTCAGGGTGCAGTAGGTCAATATACACGGGTCTGCAAGACGTAATCCCTCGTTGAGCAGATCAATGTGTTGGCCTACGTGTACTCTCTCTATTGGAGTGCACTTACTTTCAAGTATAGGGTCGTTCATATGCAAGAGAAGACAAGGAGCATGGATGGGTCAAGGAGCAGCTTCAGGGTGGAAGACGAAAATTCGTCCAAGGAAAATTCGACGAGAATCACCAAGTGATTCTCGCCGATTCGACGAGAATCACCAAGTGATTCTCGCCGATTCGACGAGAATCACCAAGTGATTCTCGCCGAATCGACGAGAATTATTAGTGATTCTCGCCGACTCCTTCTGCCTACCTCAAAACGGTACCAAGTAAGATTCGGCGAGAATCACTAGTGATTCTCGCCGAACCGGTGGCCAAGCAGCTCATGTATACAAAGTGAAATTCGTTGAGAATCAATAAGTGATTCGGCGAGAATCACTAACGATTCTCGACGAATCGTCGAGAATCACTTGGTGATTCTCGCCGATTCGTCGAGAATCGCCTGCGATTCTCGCCGATTTTCACTTAGCGTTTTCTCAGGATGCTGCTGGACCGGATTCTGCCTCTGGACTAGTTTGAACCGGACTTAGGGATTTCTAGTGTGGGTCCCACAAACGGTCATATTGGAGTTATCTACAGTATATATATTCCAGTATTTTGAACAGTAAAATCACGGAGAACACGAAAAGAAGCCGAGCGAGTGGAAACCCTAATATCGCGAAATCTCTTCGCCGCCTCCGTCGCCGCTCGCGCAAGTCCGTCGCCGCCGCTGATCGCTCTTCTTCCCGATCTCCGGCGACAGAAGCTTAGCAAAGCTTGTGTCTCACGTGTCTATCCAGAGATCTCTTGTCTCTCGATTTGTTGACCGGGAAAAACTCCCCCGTCTGAATCGATCGAGACGACCGATCCTAGAGTGACCGTTGGTAGACCTAGTTTGCTTCACTACGAAGTTTGGATCTCCAAGTTCAGCAGCCGCTCATCATCGTAGCCGCCGATCCCGAAGCTAGCCGACGCTCATGTTGCCACCGCCGGTTCCGGGGAGATCCTCTCCAAGAGAGACCAAGGTTGTAGACTTTTCATCGACTTCAAGAACACGTCGTCGAACGAAGAGGAACACCGTAGTCTCCAAAAGAAGTTTGTATCACGTATACATTCTATATTTAATTTTGTTGTAAAGGAACTTTTGTTCCGTGTTGTAAGGGTTGGGTGCAACCCGTTTTGTGGGAGTGTTGACTCTCACGTGTGGAAGGGTTTCTTCCGTTAGTGCAGGGATTGGATTTCAATCCCGTTGGAGAAGTGACCGAGTCGTCCCTTGTTGGGGAGATAGGTCGAAGGGGGAAAGTGGATGTACCCAAGTCGGGGAACCACTATAATTTGCCTGTGTATTCTGTGTGTTGTGCTTTTTCATTTTATTGTGCAGGTACGTTCGTAAATTCCGCAAAAGCGCTACTCGTCACCTATCCCCCCCCCCCCATAGGTGCACATAGCTGACACTAGGTGGACTTTCATCCTCAACACCTTTTCTTTTCTCCTTCCTTGCCGCAGCACCGCGATTCTTGGCGTTTTCAATCGCCTCCACTTTTAAAGCGGCTTCCACTGCTTCAGCATAACTTTCAGCTTGGTAAGCGCATGCCAACTGCTGGACATCGCTTCGTAGTCCTCCCAAGAAACGTTTCACTCTACCCTCTTCAGAAACTACCAAATCCGGAGCAAACCTGCTCAGTTTGCTAAACTCAATCTCGTACTCGCTCACGGTGAGCTGTCTCTGCTTTAAATGCAGGAAGTTATTCATCAGGCGGTCTTGCTCGACCGAGGGCAGAAACTTTTTCACCAACATCTTCTTACAAGATTCCCAAGTACAGCCTTCCTTCAGGCTCTCTCTTTCCCGAATCCACCAACTATTCGCCAGACCTTTTAACTGATAGGCTGCAATCATCACCTTCAGGGCTTCTAGAATTCCAGAATACGAAAACATCTCCTCGATGGAGATGATCCAATCATCTATAACCACAAAGTCAGTACTCCCGTCGAAGGTGGGAGGCCCCAACCGCTGGAAGTGCGATATGAAATTCATTTCTGGTAGTATCGCCATCGGGGGAACCAGAGGAGCAGGGGTATCAGGCACGACTTGGCCCGAGGCGGGCTCTTGCGCTGAAGGTTGCTGCGCGGGAGCGGCAGACAACAAAGACTCAATTTACGATTGCATCGCAACCAACTGCCTTGACAGAGCCTCATTGCTCTGACGCAGACTCTCGATAATCGCGTCACTTTGCGCACCTGATGACTCACCCTCCGACTGGGGAGTCGACCTCGTCGCAGGACGCTTTGGCGGCATTCTAAAAAGCAAACGAACAACTCATCAAAATCCTAGCTTACGATAAAGCCACACAACTAGTTCAGAACCATACTTAAAAGACACTTGCTTACGCTGCAACTTGCTCTGGGATTTTATAATGATGATATGTCCTACTTAGGATGATATCCTCTCATCCTAATGACTCTTGTGCCTATGACATGAATGCATGTATTCATATTCGTTTTCTGATTTAAAACCATGTGTGTACATATGTCATCACGCAAATCTTTAGCTTGGCACGTTGTGCTTATGCAATGTTATGCTATGCATGATGGTGCTATGTATTCTAAAAAAGGCTCTAATGCATGTCATGAGCGGCGTACGCATGATAATGTTATGCATCTCATACTACATAACATTCTCAAGCAACGAAAAAAGAAACGTGCTAGTCGCATTCATGTGGTGAGGTTATGCATCCCATACTACATAACCCTCACATGTTGCCCCTATGGTGGATCCATATACAGACACATATTATGCATCTCATACTATATAATATGCCACGTATACTTCATGTTATGCTATGAGTGTAGTGTTCGTGCTTCGGCCAAGACGTGCTGATGACATATCGGTGTGTGTATGATATGATGCTAAACACCTATTACCAACAAGGAAAGGTTGTCCGACAAATTGTCAAGCAACCTCCCTCTGATACCAACTGTCACAACCCGCATTTTCACTGCCAATAAATTTTATCAGAGTAAGGGAAAATGCGCGTCATGATGCCACGTCAGCAGGGGATAACTGCGGACGCTCAGGCAGACACCAACCGACAATGAAGAAAGGTTCCTTTTGAGTTATTTTAAGGAAAATTAGTTAAGTGCAGAAGTTAGCCGTATCCCTCGGCTTAGTGGCTCATCTAGTCCACGAATCAAAATATATTATACGCTGCGGAAAAATACTTGATTAGATTAACTCAAACATCCTACATGAGTAAAAACGTCCCTAAAGGACAACTCATGCTATGCAAGACTCTAAATTTATTATAGTAGGGAAGATAGCTTTTGCGGTCGCCAAAAATAACAAGTTAGAGTTTCAAATTATGCAATGCATGAAGTAGTAGTAGTAGGTTTTATAGTTTAAAATACCTAACATGCATTCCTAGCATAAATCCTCCCAGAGAGCAAGTAAAACATCCATTTTTAAATAAATGAGCAGCTAGCAAGTATCAACAACTAACAATCAGTGGGCACCAACAAGCTGACACGAACCCACGTACAAAAGTATGTCTGAACTAGTAAAACTAAACCAACAACAAACTACCTCGCTAAGACGAGGCAACAACCACGGCCAACACTGCCGCCAGAAATCCAACACCAGCACTGCTAACTGCTACTGCTCTGAACCTGAGGCATTCCAAAAACAGAACACCTCAGCAAGAAGGTACAAATGGAGTCAGGAAAAGTAATAAAGCAAAATAATCAAAGGGGTCAACCGGGGTACCAACCCAAGACCAAAAGTACTGAAGTAATGTACAAAAGAAAACTGGGCATCAACAGGAAAAGAACTCTGACGTGACTTGTCACGTTCCATAAAGGTGCACCAGACGCACATGGCTATAAGGTGACTACAAAAATATCTCTCCAGAAAGAAAGTACAAAACCTTCATTAGGCACCTATGGTTGACTCTACCCCAAAAACACGGCGAAGTGGTCACTCTTGGACACACCACCGAAAAACACAGGCGTAGTGGTCACTCTTGGACACACCACTCAAAACAAACGGATATATTATCCATCTAACTGCGAGGGAGTCTCATGCTCTCCACCATATACCGCAGGCATCCAAAAACCAGGTAGACTTCCACAGGGCACTAATGAAGGTAATAAATACCGCGGAAGTGGAATCGTCCACTACTCCCGCATTCAAGAAACCCAAAAAAAACCATAACACAAATATATCGGGATTTGGCTCGACAAACTCTACTTGACATTAATAGATTCCGGACATGGTTGATCAACCCTTAGGAACGATTTACAATCCTAATTAAACTCTAATACGTTTGATAACGAGAGCTAAGGCATTTAAGCCATCGGTAAGACACTTCAAGAACGATTAAACATAAATAGACAAGATCGAGTTAGCATGGCAAAACATCATAACAACATGTGATCAACAAAGCGGTTAATCATAGCAATAATTTGGAAGAATAAGCGTAGAAAATTTTAGGGAACATGAAAACATAGCCGTTACCATCGAATCGGACAAGAAGAAATGAGGAGAAACCACCACTTGCCTTGGTTTTACCGGAAAAGTCCACTGAATCACTCCACGTCGTAGATCGGGGCAAAAGGATGCGGGAGAGGTTGAGATCTAGACAAAAATGGTGGAAAAGGGATTAGGGCCGAAAAACCCTAATGAAAAAAACTCAAGGAATGGGGAAGAAATTACCACGATAGCGTAGCTCTCGGCGAGAGCTTTCCGGATCTAAGTTCGGTTGAAGATTTCGAGCACCGGAGAACCGTCGGCGGCCACCGGAAGATTCACGAAAAAGAAACTCTCTCTCTCTCGCTCGCTGCTCTGGTTCGGGAAGAAAGATCGAAGAAGATGAAGAAATTTTCTAGTATATATATATACCTATATATATATATATATATATATATATATATATATATATATATATATATATATATATATATAAAGATATGTAAAGATATATAAGGATATATATATTATATATATATATATAATTCTGTCTAAAACGGAATATTTACGCCCGGGTGCGCGAAAGACGAAAATAAAGGTTTAGGATGGCTTCAAATCGAAAAGTAGTCAACATGAAAGTTGTAGATCTCGTCGAGACGCACAGATTTCATGTTAACCATTTTTCCATACGACATCGTTTTGACACTCAAAAAGGCTCCCGAACCTAAACAGCGAAGGACTACACGAGAACAAGCTTACGGGTACTCGAGTAGATAGAAAACGGCTACTCGAGTAGTTCGGAAAGGCTACTCGAGTAGTTCGGAAAAGCTACTCGAGTAGTTCAAGTGACTACTCGAGTAGTTCAGAAAAGCTACTCGAGTAGTTCAAATGACTACTCGAGTAGTTCAGAAAAGTCACTCGTGTAGGTCAGAAAAATTCTACTCGAGTAAGAGGAAAAAGTACTCGAGTAGATGAAAAATAACACTCGAGACAGGGAAGAGGTACTCGGGTAGGCAATTCAACGTACTCGAGTAAGAATGAAAATTTTTACAAATCTGTAAAATCTTTTACAAATATATCCAAAAATTAAACTATATGAATGAATAGTGTTATTCATTTTTGAATAGTACTTTAATATTAAAATATTCATATTTATATATTTTTGAATAATGAAACTTCGAGGTCAAAACGGAGGCCCGAACGCGCGCCGAATCAAACGAAATTCACACCGTAGGCGAACACTGACGCTACGGACACAACGGCGAAGTCAAAACCAAAATCCGACGAGCCATTCCCGAGATATTAATCTTCAAAGTATACGGCGAAGATAAACAATCCAAAACTTCAATCGCGCGCCGAGACTCCAAAACTGCTCGGATTGCGACGAAACTTGACGAGCAAGACCAAAATTACTTAACTTAAATTCCAAATGCAAATTCTTCCCATTACAACAAGAATTCGGCCTACTCGACCGCACGGACGCGAAATTGCCTTAACGACATTGCGCCGTCAAATCGACGTTAAAAGTAACGCCACGACGTCATAAATCTGACGTTCCCAAACAAATAAAATCATCGAAAAATTGGGGGCGTTACAGTGACTAATCAAAAGAATAGCTCGAGACTGCCTACAAAAAAGACTTGTGTGCTGCAGCGAGGAGGTCCTGCCACACACCTGGAAGTCTATACGAACTACCCCTCCTAAAGCCATTGTTGAGCTCGACACAAGCGAGGCTAACTCTGAACTCGCCCGTCATAGGGTGGTGAAGGTTTCTTCTAGTTGTGCTCTGGGGTCCTAATTATAAGGAAATCTAAGGGGAGGGGAATTATGATTTGCGAACATCCGCCCCGACGCACTCGCCCTAACTGGGCGAGATCTCCTCAAATCGCCCCCTGCTGGGGCATGTCTTCTCAAATCGCCCCTGCTGGGGCGAGACCTTCGCAACTCGCACTTGACTGGGTCGAGGTCTTCTCACCTCGCCCCCGACTGGGGCGAGGCCTCTTCGACTTGCCCCTGTTGGGGCGAGTTCTTCTCAACTCACCCCCGGCTGGGGTGATGCCTCCTCGACTCGCCCTCTACTGGGGCGAGCTCTTCTAAGTAGTCCTCGGGATTCTCTGATCTCGACGAATTACGGTTATACAAACTTATTTCATGTTTACTGCTAAAATCGAAACCAATAAACAAAGTAAAATTCGTTACAAGTATTCTTTGAGAGACCCAAATCGTTGACATGATGCTAGAAATTTATCAATAGACTAGCTTAGATGTTGAATGTTACCCGCTAGTTTGATTGATTGATAATTTTGTTCCTACTAATTTCTACTTGATTATATGTGTGTGTGTGTGTGTGTGTGTGTGTGTGTGTGTATTAATGTTAATAGTTTTTAAATTGTTCATAAATATGTATGTGTGTTTTTTAAGGATGGTCAAAATAAAAGATGGTGGGGTGGCTGTTTGGGGACACTGCAAATGTCATGTTTTTGTGTGACATATGCATCAAATAGATAGAGCTTGTGAATCAACCGACCACACGTTTTAATAAAGAGGGGTGGAAAAACGTTATGAAAAACGAAAAAACTAGAACTGACTGGAAAAAAATATGATAAGGTCAAACTAAAAAATAAATGAGATCATTTGAAAAAATAATGGAAATTATGGACAGAGCTGAAATGCGGTGAGACCAGATTGGGTTGGAATGCATTAATGAATACTATAAACGCATCAAATGAGTGGTGAGATGAAAGATTGAATGTATTCATTTATTAAGTAAAATGATTTTAGTCTTTTTTTAAAGAAATTATCAACGTTCGGTTTTAAAAATGTGTAATTTTTAGGTTTCCCGACGGCAAAGAAATTCTGATATTCAAGAATTCATCCATATATTAGAGGATGTGAACACTACTATGATATCTTTTTTGTTATATTTTATGTTGTTCGGATGTGGATACTATTATGATATTTTATTTTGTTATGTTTTATGTTTTTTGGATATGGACATTACTATGATATCATCTTTTGTTATGTTTTATATTATTCGGATGTGGACACTACTATGATATCATCTTTTGTTATGTTGTTCTATTTTTCTCATTTGTTTTCTCATATTTACTTATGTGGTAATAATTATTGATAATGCATGTTATTAACAGAATGCGTCTTGCGATGATTCTGAAAATTTCACAGAAGAGCGAGAGATTATTAGAAGAAATTATGTGATTATCCATCATCAAAATGTGGTAGCAGCAATATGTTTGGTATCTGAATATACCACTCTGCTAAACCATCCAGTACCATGCATGACTTCAAAACAAAGAGGTGATAAATGGGTCAGAGAGCTACTTTGTGGGCTACAAGTGAGATTTCATGACTCTTTAACGATGAGTCAAGAAATATTTATGGATTTATTACATTCTCTGGAGGAGAAATATGGATTTCAAGGAACAAGAAGGAATGCATTCAGAGAAGTCCTAGCAATAAGTGCACATATATTGTTGCATAATGAATCAATGAGAAAATCATGTGAGTGCACTCAATAGAGACAATTAACAGATTTTTTTCTTGTGGTCTTCACGCGTTGTTGCAGTTAGCGAAGGAAGTGATTCAGCCATTAGATATGTCTTTCAGTAGCACACAACCAGAGATTCTACATGACAGACGTTACATGTCTTTTCTTAAAGATTGCGTTGGAGCAATAGATAGAACACATGTTGACGTGTGCATACCAATTGGAAGTCAAGTACCATATATTTGGAGACGTGGTAGTCCAACTCAAAATGTTATGATTGCTTGTGATTTAATATGTGTTTTACTTTCGTTATGACGGGTTGGGAGAGATTAGCACATGATAGCCGTATTTTTAATTTTGTCGTGAGTGATTCTGTTATAACTTCTCACATCCACCTCTAGATAACTATTATTTATTTATTTATTATTAATAAAAATTTTGGTTGTTAAACAATTTTTAGTAATTTTTAGGAAAATATTACTTGAACGATTCTGGTTATCCTCTATAAAGAGGTTACTTGAAACCATATCAAGATACTTGAAACCGTATCAAGATACTTGAAACCATATCAAGATACACGGTATCATCTACCAGATTTTGCTCATGGTGGTCGTCGAGCAGAAGAATGTCGAGAGATGTCCAATCATGCACAATCATCTCTTAGAAGTGTGATAGAGCAATCATTCGGAATTTGGAAGTAGAAGTGAGTCATACTGCAAGACATGCCAAACTATAGCTTTGACAAACAAATAGCTATTGTGATCGCCATGATGATTATGCATAATTCCATTTGTATGCACCCTTCATGTCTGGATATTGATTTCAGTGAGTACGAGGAAGGGGGTTGAGATCATGGGATGACCTATCAAAGGCGGCAAAAACATGCTCTGATACTGTAGGTGGTGTAGAAGAGATGGTCGTATTACGTGATATTATAGCAGATCAGTTATATGAAGCTAGAGTATAGACCAAAAGGCTGGGGATAAATGGTTCCAAAAAAATGTCTGAAAAAAACAATATTTGTTGTGTTGGGAGTTATGTTGTGAAGTTTTTTTCATATATTTAATGATTGGTAATTATGTTATGGGAAAAAATTCACTCAAAACTATGTTTTATTTTCAAACAACTCTATTTTGAAAACTTCATGTCACCAAAACAATTTTTTAATAAAACTTCATTTTTCAGAATCAGCATTTTTACTATCAACTTTTCATCAGCAGCAGCCCAACCAAACAAAGTCTTCTTCTATTGTTATGTTCAAAACTAATTTTCTTTTCTCGTTGGCTGTCATAACCATTGTCATGTGAAACATACATTCTATGACATTGAAAATTTTGTCTGGACTCACCGGAGCAAAAAAAAACCATGCCAAATGACCATAATTGAGCACCCCCAAATTATTGGTACACCACTATAAAATATAGTAATAGGCTTTATTAGATTAGTAAAATTTTCATAATTTAAGCTAAGTTTGGCATAGTGGTGACGATCGTAAACACATGACTTAAAACATCATTCATTATGTATCACCTAACAAACACCATCCGTTTGAACAAAAAAATGGATGAAGTTCCTTAGATGAGCGTTAACAAATGACAATTTAACCACATGTTTGTGACTGCCACCAATGTGCCAAAGTAAGGTTTTGTTTGGTGCAGTGTTTGGAGCTCTCTGTTTGGGGCAAACGTCATCGCAGGGCGGGTAACCAAATGGTCGTCGGCGGCGTTTGCTCCGTTTGCACCCGCCGCGTCATGGGAAATGGAGGAAAACGGAGGGATTCCAACCGCGGCCTTCCCCCTCCGGTTCCAAAAGCGCTCCTCTCGCCGCCTGAGCAAAATGTCAAACCAAATGAACCCTAAGGCTTCATTTGTTTAAGCTTTTCACGAGAGCGTTTGGAGCAAATGCGGCCGGACAACGGAAAAACAAACAGTCTGCCGGCAGCGTTGCTCCCGCGGCAAGGAGGAATAGCCATCCGCCTGTTCCGTTTCCAGCCTTGCCTCCTCCCCTCCAGTCCTAAACCCCCATTTCCATCCGCCTGCTCATCCCGCCACCGCATAACCAAATAAAGCCTAAGTCCTAATATACTGAGTGGTTATGAGTGAGAGAAAAAAAAAGAAAGAAAAACAAAATCTTCACTCTAAAGTCTAAGGCTATATTGTTAGGGTATTTAATATACGTCCGTGCATGTCGAGACCGACTCGGAATGACCCTTTGGGTTTCGTGTCACTAGAGTGTATCGGCTCAACGTTGGAGATACTATATAAGGTCATTCCACACTGATGAGCCTTAGTGGACTATCTTGAGCGGAGCCATAACATTCTTAAGATACACGTTTAGGGTTTCCGCTCCCCCTCTCCCGACCGCACTCTCTCGTTCCTGATTTACAGCGCTGTCGCTCGTCTTCGCGATATCAATCCCAAGCGCCGCTCTGAATCGCGTGTCAGGAATCGCAAGGAAGAAGTCGATTATCGTCTGGATTTCACTGTTTATAGATCGTTGGTTTCTCGCAAATAAGAAGACGGTCTAGGGGCCGTCCCCGATCTAGGCCAGTCGCTGGAAATTTCTGCCGCCAGTAGATCGCCCGCTGTCGCAGCCAAGAGAAATTTCTCGATCTATTCTTTGCGATCTTCTTTCGTTATGGCCGCCGATCGGGAAAAGGAGCCTCTGGTTTCCGCCGTCCCTTCTTTACTGCGCCACCTGGAGATCGCAGATCCAGATCCCCCTGCTGTTGTCGTTCTAGGTTCCCACCGCTGTTATGGTATGCTTCTCCTCGCCGATCGGGAAGAACTCTCATGTCTCAGATCCGGCCGGCACCTGCGTCGTTCTAACAAAAGTTGCAGAGTTCGCCCTCCTCTGTGTAGATCCGTTGTCGTCTGTTCTGTTCTAGATTCTTGGTTTGCGTTGACGGGATCTTTGATCTGTCGGATCTACTGTTCTTTCTCCCGTCGCCGGCTAGTTTTGTCAATCGCAAGGAAAGTTGTTCACATCTATATCTATTCCAAGTGTCGATCTACTCCACTATAGATTCTGATCCAGAAATTTTGATCTCTGTCAAAGTTTTTCACCGTCGGATACTCTCCAGATCTAGACCAGAGTGATTCAATAATCTCATCTCCGAGGAGAGTTTTCAATCCAGTTGCTGCCTTTGGAAGATCTTCTCCAGCTGTTGATCCACTCTAGGTATCCAGACCTGACTTTTGTCTTCCTTTCCGATTGGAAGTTTTCAAGAGGAGGAATTTATTACAAGTCAGATCCATCTTGATCAGTAATCTTGTTGTTCAGCCAAAGAGGAGGTGAAAATTATTTTTCTGGATTGGATCCAAAGACATCGTCTCAACCTCGCACGGCTCAGGTGACCCCGTTCTAGCACTTTTATATCTGTTTTAAATCTAGAAATATGTCGAAGAAAAGCGCGCTCGACACGGTAAAGCTGCAATCGTTCGATGCCTCCGATTTTCTCAGTTGGAAAATTCAATTCCAACTAGGAATGAAGGAACGCGAGATCTTCTATACTGTTTAGAGCGATTTCTCTTCTACCGCCGAGGACGTGGATGAGAATCAGTGGAACAAGGATGAGGATTTCTGTATGAATTACCTGTTGAATTCTCTGAATCCACGGCTCGCGTTAACCTACCACGCTTACAAATCTGCAAAGGAGATATGGGATCGCTTGAACCCGCATTTCCAGAAGGAGGAAGGATTTTCAAAGTCGCTCATTGGAGAGAAGTTCTTAAACTTCATATTCAAAGCGAACGTGTCTATCACTTCTCAACTCTTGGAGCTGGTCAACCTGCGTCAGAAGCTGGATGATGATCATTCGAAGATGGACGACAGCCTCTTTGTGTACATGATTCTGAGCAAGTTGCCTTCTGAGTGGCTCTTTTTCAAGGCCGAGATGCACCGACTAAAAGAGAAGATTAGTTTGGACGAACTCAAAAGGTTCATCCACATTGAGGACCAAAACATTGCTGGGAAAAGCTTGGAGTAGGTTGCACAGCACTTACAGGCTGTCAACTTCGTTTCACGTCCTAGTAAGCCTTCTCGGAAGCCCCGGCACCTAAGGGTGATACCCCCAGCACCGTTGGTGGTCAAAAAGCCTTCTCTCAAAAGGAAGAAGGGCAAGTGCCACAACTGCGGCAAATGGGATCACTGGGTCGCTGAATGCAGGGGTCCGAAGAAGCAAAAGAAGGAAGCCCCACAAAATGTGGCGCACATGGTGGTCGACAACTCCGATCCTAAGTCCTTCGTGGCTATGATTGGGAGTAGTCACCGCAGTGCGTATTCAGAGTGATGGCTGGACAGTGGTGCTACCTGTCACGTCACAAATGACATGGGTCTTCTTTCAAAGGTCACAACGGTCAAGGATAGAGTCGAAAACTACAATGGAGGAGCGACTGATTTTACTCATGCTGGGACTGCAGAGCTAGTCCTCTCCTCGGGTAAAACTTTAATTTTACAACATGTTAAAGTAGTTCCTAATTTAAATAAGAATTTGATTTCTATGAGTTTGCTTGATAAAGCTGGAATGTCTTTCACAACCATGAACGGTAGAATGACATTAACTGTTAATTCTCACTACTTTGGTTGTGTTTACCTGATCAATGGTATATATAGACTTAGCTTAGATAACGAGTGCATAAATCAAGTGAGTTCAACTCTGATTGATCTGAAGTTATTACACAATAGACTTGGACATATTCACTATAAGAAAATGCGAGATCTAGCTAAAAGTTAAAAAATCTCATTATATCTTTCTATTCAATTTGATAGGTGTGAGGTTTGTGCCTAAACTAAGATCACTAGAAACTCTTACAAGACAGTTTCCAGGAGCACACAACTTCTGGAGTTGATACATTCCGACCTCTGTGACTTTCGTAGTCATGCCACTAGAGGGGGAAGGAAATATCTAATTACATTCATCGACGATTTTTCCAGATATTGTCATGCTTACATATTGAAATCGAAAGATGAGACATTCGAGACCTTTAAGATCTTCAAATCTCGGGTAGAAAATCAATTGAATCTAGAAATTAAGAGATTTAGAAGTGATCGAGGAGGAGAATAAACTACAACTAGGTTTAAGAACTTTTGTGCCTCTGAGGGTATAATCCTAGAAACTACAGCTCCTTACTCACCCCAATCGAATGGTGTTGCTGAGCGTAAGAATAGAACTTTAACAGAAATATTGAACTCTAAGCTTCTCACAGCTGGCATGCCTAATTCTTTTTTGGGGGAAGCAGCCATAACTACAAATTACATTCTAAATAGAGTGTCTCACTCAAAGCTCAACTCTACTCCATATGAGTTATGACATGGCCATCCTTGTAGATATAACACTCTAAAGACTTGTGGTTATATCGCTTATGTAAGGATACAAGACCTAAAGAGACCTAAGGTGGAACCTAGAACAATGACCTATGTTTATCTAGGTAGTGCAGAAGATAATGCAGATGACAGGTTTCTGGATCTATCCACTAATACAGTGATAGAGTCTAGAGATGCAATTTTCTTTGAACACAAATTTATCAAAGATCATGGCTTGACCGTCTCCGGGTCTACTGACATGATTTCAGAATCTACTATAGAACCTGAAGCTGACCCCTCTGGCACTGCTCCCCAATCTCTAGAGGTGGAACCTGTTTCTCTTAGAGTATCTACAAGAGATAGAATCCCTAAGGATTTTGGTGAGAATTTTGTCACCTACCACTTAGAGGATGATCCATTCTCCTATCAGGAAGCAATGCGATCTAGAGATGCATTAATGTGGGCAGAAGCCATCGATGAAGAGATGAACTCGCTGCTACAAAACAACACTTGACATTTAATTGACCTGTCGAAAGGAGCTAAAGTCTTAGGATGCAAGTGGGTACTGAAGAAGAAACTACACAGTGATGGGTCTATATCCAGATATAAAGCACGTCTAGTAGCTAAGGGTTATAAACAATAGGGGGAATTGACTATTTTGACGTCTATTCACTTGTGTGTCACCTATCCACTATTATGATTCTTCTTGCCATAGCTTCTATCGAGAACTTTATAGTTCATCAGATGGATGTAAAGACAACCTTCTTAAATGGAGAGCTTGATAAAGAGGTCTACATGGCACAACCTGAGGGTTATGTACATAAGGATCTAAGATACAAAGTGTGCAAGCTCGATAAATCGATCTATGGGCTTAAACAAGTACATAAGATGTGGCATATCAAATTTGATTAAGTGGTAAAGAGCGTTGGATTTCAGTCCAGTCTCTCAGACAAGTACCTCTACTACCGCTCGATGGCAAATCAAACAGTCATCATATGCTTATATGTGGATGACATGTTGATTCTGGGATCAGATCTTGTCGTAGTGAGGGATACTAAATCCACTCTCGCGAAAGCATTTGACATGAAGGACTTTGGTCCTGTAGATACCCTACTAGGTATGAAAGTTAGAGTAGACAAGGGACGTGTCACTCTAAGTCAAGCTCATTACATTGAGCAGATCATCACTACCTGGGGTTATAAAGACTGTAGGCCTGTGGAAACACCAATCGATCCAAATGTCAAGTTGAGTCTGAATGAAGGGACCAGCGTTGATCAAGTAAAGTACTCAAAGATCATTGGAAGTCTCATGTATGCTACAAGTTGCACTAGACCAGACATTGTTTTCTCGGTAAGCATGCTGAGTCGTTTTACCAGTAGGTCAGGCAACACTACAACATTTTTAGTTTTTAGCAACATTTAAAAACTGTTACCTAAAACAGCAAAGCGTTGCCAAAATATTGAAAACTGTTGTCATAGGGGTGTATGTCTATGCCCGTGTTACCAAAGACCTAAGGCAACAGTTTTCACATGTTTAGGTAACATTACTTTAAACTGTTGCCTATATCCCTAGTAAAGGCAACAGTTTTTACATGGACCTATTGCAACATTTTCAAAATGTTTAAAGTCATATTTAATAAATGTTGCCAAAACTATTTAATTAATAAAAAAAATAAATTTAAAAAAAACATGAAAATAAATTAAAACTTCAAAACCAAACAGATTATGGCTCCGTTTGGGGGGACTTATTTTCACCGATCAAGCGGTTATGACCGCATGAACCGAACCTTAATTACGGTCCAATTCATGCGGTCGTAACCGCTTGATCGGTGAAAATAAGTCCTCCCAAACGGAGCCTATATCATGAGACATTTTTTATAACGCATAAATATATAACAATTTTGCACATGTTTTATCATTAAATTAACAAGTCATTAGTAGCCTCATAATTTACCAAAATACATCAAAATATTTAAATATTACAGTACACAAACAAAATTATCTAAATCAACTTAAACATCAAATGATCTTCATGATATGGGGTCATCGATCATATTGCAACTCCTCATTTATCTTCCCGGCCATCATCAAAAACTTTCTGCACAAAGTAAAATAATATATATATAAATACAATGACATCAAGATCAATATATAAATAAAAAATTGTAAACATATAAAAGTATTTTAATATATTGTATGAAAATCTACAACATTATACATCTCCATAGTTTGGAACGTATGTTGATGTAGAAGAATGTGCATGCGGTAGCCCGTCTCTCTTCTGTCCACTATTTGCATCCCCTGGAGATGAACCTAATAGATTCTCCAATGATTGTACATCAATTCTAACGGGTTTGCTTTGTTGAAGCATAATCTTAAGTATCCCTTTTAGAGTATTAAGTGTATCTTCCACATTTTGCACTTTTTCATTCAACAAAGCCACTTCTTCATTATGTACTTTCTTCAAAGCCGCAATGTCTTCCTTTCGCTTCAAAGTTGTTTGTGTAATACCTTTTCCAAAGCAACGCATTGATCCAGGATGTTCTTTCCCAAACATAATTTTAAATGCTTCGACATTACTTTTCTCGTTATTCATAGTATCTTGAAGTTGAGACTGATAACAATTAAATTGAATAGTTGATTTTTAAATAAAACAAAATAACTAAATTATATTTGATCTTAATTAAAAAAAATAACTCACAATTGCATTGTTGGTTTCTAAATCCAGCTACTTTCCACTAATGCTACTTTGCGTTTCAATAAAAACTTCAGCTTGAGTGGGGTCTCTCTTCATTTTTGAACGCTACAGATGCATAAAAAAATATTGAAAATTAAACACAATCAGTGAACTGCACATAATTAACGAACTGCACGTAATCAACGAGCTGCACATGCAACTCGCTTAAATTCAACATTTCAGAGAGTTGGATGTACAGCTCGATGTAATTGAGCGAGCTGCAGTTGCAGCACGCTGAAATTCAGCGTGCTGCACCTGCAGCTCTCTGAAATCAGGGGCTTGCACCTGCAGTACGCTGAAATTCAGCGAGCTGCAAGTGCAGCACGCTGGAATTCAATGAGATGCATGTGCAGCACGCTGGAATTCAGTGTGCTGCACCTGCAGCTCGCTGAAATCAAGGGCTTGCACCATAATTGTGTAGGCTCAAAACAAGGTAGCCTGACTGTCACACTATAATTGTGTAGGCTCAAAACAAGGTAGCCTATCACTTCATGTATCTATTTGGCCCAAATAGTTTCCATAGTCGTGTGAGATATAGGTTGATACTAACTTCAGTACTGGATAGAGAATTGATGGTTTGCTTCTTAATTCGCCATAAGATCAGGTTGCCACTCCTAAAGACAATTAATCTAGTGGTTGATTTTTGTGTAACAAAGCAACTTTTTCAATCAGAATCACAGAAAGCTTCAATATTTATGTCCATGATGACTGTAAACGAGAAGATGTTTCATAATGACAAGCAGGGCATGCGAACCTTCCTTTAGTGCTCCAACTAGATAACATAGCATATGCAGGGAAGACACTAACTGTCTACAAAAGTACAGCACGCATCTGAAATGTTTGATTTTTGGAAACATCATATGTTTCTACTCCGACATCCCACAATATCTTTAGCTTCTCAATTAATGGTTGTAGGAACACATCAATAGCATTTCCAGGTGATCGCGGTCCAGGAATAAGCAAAGACATCATAAGATTCTCTGGCTTCAAGCATAAATTTGGAGGATAGTTATACACTGTTAATACCACAGGCCATGTGCTATATGACAGACTCATATTGCCAAATGGATTAAACCCATTACTAGCCAATCCAAGTCTTACATTACGAGTTTCATTTGCAAAAGCTGGGTGATTCACATCAAAGTCTTTCCATGACTGTCCATCAGCAGGTTGCCTTAACTTGTCGTCTTTTGAACGTTCTTCTGCATGCCACCTCATTGAATCAGCGGTTTTTGAACACATGTAAAGTCATTTTAGTCTTGGAATTAAAGGAAAATGTCTCAACACTTTTTGCAGAAATTTTGTGAGCTTTCTTGGATTTCTCAGACTCACAATTCACTTCAAGATGTAGAATCCAACGAGATTCGCCACAAGTATGACATTTGTCATCTTTCTCATGTTCTTTCCAAAATAACATGCAATTATTACGACATGCATCAATCTTTTTATAATCTAATCTCAGGTCTCTAATCATAGACTTTGTTTTATTAAAAGAGATAGGGATGTTCAAATCAGGTATAGCCTCTTTCAGTAACTCTAAGAGAGATGTGAATGATGCATTGCTCCATCCATGCAGGCATTTCAGTAAATACATACGAATAGTAAAAGATAATGTAGAGAATTTTTTACAACCAGGATATAGTTCTTTATTTGCTTCCTCAACAAGCATATAAAACTTCTTTGCATCTCCATTTGGTCCTTCGTATAATCTATTTTCTTCAAACACATCTTTAAATGTGTCAAATAATAATCCATTGATATCATTAGATGAGACATCATCATTAGTTTCTTGATCAAGATCCATACGTTTTATATCCTCTCCATGATAAATCCAATCATTGTATCCTTTTACAAATCCCTTACTTACCAAATGGTCAAACAACATATCTCTTTTCCTCCAAATACCATTGCAACAAACAACACATGGACATAAAATCTCTTCTCCTTCGAACAACCCTTTACTAAACGCAATATCCAAGAAATGTTTAACAGCATTAATATAATCTTCACCATAACGCTGCAAATAAATTCAATCCTTTTTCATCATATTTTATCTTTTGAATAATGAAAAATGGTGGTACCTAAACAAAAAAAAATTATATTGAGTTATATTATCAAAGCAAAATTTACAAAAAAAGAATTGTATGTTCTTTCTTAAAACATTACATGCATGTTGAGAGAGAATAGTTTGCATCTTCGCTGAAATTCAGCGAACTGTGTTGAAATTGGTGACCGGGCGGTCTGGCGGTCTGTCTTGGCGGGTTGAAGACCGTGCGGTCTGGCGGTTTGTCTCAGCCGGCTTGGAGACCGGGCGGTCTGGCGGTCTACCCTGGCAGTCTCTCTTTCTCTCTGATGGTAGCCGTGCGGTTAGCCCTTCTGTCTAACCGCGCGGCTTGTGCGGTTTGTTTTGTATAGTCCGCTTAGTCCTGTAAATTTTTAGTCCCACATCTCTTATTTGTATTCTCTCATCTCTCCTCCATTCTATATAAGGGAGGGCATACCTCTGTAATAGATACCTTTTTCAGATAATAAAGTTTCTGTTAAAATCTCTTCCGGTTTGTTTTAGCTCCACTTCTGGCTTATTTTTTGTTCATTTCTAACATGGTATCAGAGGAAACGATCTTTTCCTCCTGATTCAGCTTCTTCTTCTGTTCGCGCGGGCTACCTTCTAGCCGCTCGACTTCTTTCCCTCCGCTTGATTCTCGTCTTCCCGCGACCTGTCTTCGCGGCTTGCCTTCTCTTTTGACCGCTGCCCTGTTCATGCGGCTTGTTTCTCCTTGCTTCTCTTCTCGCTGCTCCTCTTAGTCGCTGCGGCCTGTTTACTAGTCGCCTCGACCTGTTTCCTTCTACCCGCTCCAGCTTGCTTGTCGCCCCGGCCTCATATTTAGCCGTGCGACTTGTTCTCCTCTGTTCGCCCGACTTTTTCAAGCCGTGCGACTTCTTTCCCTTTGCTTTGCTTCTTGGTAGCGGCCTTCCTAGCCGCACGACCTGTTTTCTGTTCGCCCGGCTTGGTGCTCTTTTCTCTTCTTCGCTTCACCGTTCGGCTTCTTCATCTTCTCGCGGCTTGTTCTTATCGTCGCAGTTTGCTCCTCTCTTGCTTCCATGGCTTTCCCCTCCTCCAGTCTGTCCGCCTCGGTGGTCACCTCTTCTGGTAGTGCTCACGTTGTTACCCGCGGAAGATGGATATCGACTCTGGTGCAACAAATCATATGACAGGCAATCCTCAATGTTTCTCTCTTCTTGAAACACATGCTCAATTGCCCCCGGTCATTGTTGCGGATGGATCTCCCTCACCGGTCCATGGGACGGGCATGGTTCAAGTCACTCCATCTCTGTGTCTAGCTGATACCCTCTATGTGCCCAAGTTTCCGTGCAATTTATTATCGGTTACTTCTTTATGCAAGCAACTACGGTGTTCTGTCTTATTCACCCCTACCTCTTGTGCTTTTCAGGATCCGGACTCCCAACGGACGATTATTACCGGGACTGAGAGTGGTGGCCTCTACTTCCTCGATAATGTCTCTGCTCTATCCGCCTTCTCCTCCTCCTCTACAGATCTTCTCCAATGGCATCTTCGTCTTGGACATGCTCCTCCCAGAATTCTACGCCAGCTCCTGCCGCACCTCCCTCCTCATCATCCTCCTCTAAACTGTGATGCATGTCAACTTGGCAAACATCACCGCTCATCCTTCCCACCAACGCAAAGTCGGGGCTCTTCCCGTCCGTTCGACCTCGTTCACTCTGACATATGGGGTCCCGCTCCTAACCTCACCATCGGTCGGGGTAGTTCCTATTTTGTCACCTTCATTGATGATTTCTCTCGGTGTACGTGGGTGTATCTTCTCAAAGATCGCTCCGAGCTGTTCTCTGTTTGGACCTCATTTTATTCTATGGTTAAGACTCAGTTTGATACGTCTATTAAGATCCTTCGTTCTGACAATGCTAAGGAATATCTTAGCCAAGACTTCTCCTCTTTTTGTATTCACCATGGTGTTATTCGTCAAACAAGCTGTGTCTACACCTCACAACAAAATGGGGTGGCGGAACGCAAAAACCGTCACCTCCTTGATGTCGCTCGCACTATGATGACTCAAATGCATGTTCCTCGCTCCTATTGGGGCTATGCTGTCCTCCTCTCCTGCTATCTCATCAATCGCCTTCCCTCCACAGTTCTCCACGGTGCTACCCCCTTCTCCATTCTTTATCCGGACAAGGATCCCTTTCCTCTTCCTCTGCACATCTTTGGGTGCACTGCCTTTGTGCACTCTCTCGCTGCCACCCGTGATAAACTCTCACCACGTGCCACTAAATGTGTCTTTCTGGGGTACTCTCCCACTCAGAAAGGTTATTGTTGCTTTGATCCCGTTACCCGCAAGCAATTTGTCTCTGTGGATGTCACCTTCTTTGCCAATGCATCTTACTTCTCTCCCGCTTCCTCCTCTCCTCCTCCTGATCCTACTTTTCCTACCAACCCATCCATTCCCTCTGCTCCCACTGATGTTCCGCCATCTCCACCCTCTCCACCCTCTTCCCCATCACCATCATCTCCACCCTCTACTCCGCTTTCTCCCTCCACTCCGCTGTCATCTCTCTCTACTCCCGGGCCAGCTCTCTCCACCACGGATACTCCGGATACTGAGGCACCTGCTGACCTGGATCTCCCGATTGCTCTTCGCAAAGGGGTTCGGGCATGTACCCAACACCCGCTTGCTGCAGTTGTTTCCTACGATCGTCTTACCCCTTCTCGCCGAGCTTTTGCACTGGCTATCTCGGCCACTGCCACCCCCCGTTCCTACCAGGAGGCCCTTACTATTCCTCATTGGAAAGTTGCCATGGATGAGGAGATTGCTACTCTAACTGAACGGGGTACCTGGACCCTTGTTCCTCCTCCTTTCGGCACGGATGTTGTTGGTTGTCGATGGGTCTTCGTGGTGAAGTTTCTCCCGGATGGTAGTGTGGATCGTTATAAGGCTCGTCTGGTTGCCAAGGGTTTTACCCAAACTTATGGCATTGATTACTTTGACACTTTCTCTCCAGTGGCTCGTCTCAGCACTATTAGGGTTCTTCTCTCTGTGGCTGTCAACAGGGATTGGCCCATCTCACAGCGAGATGTTAAGAATGTCTTCCTCTATGGTGATCTGCAGGAAGATGTTTACATGGAGCAACCTCCTGGGTATGTTGCTCAGGGGGAGACACGGGTATGCCGGCTAAAGAAGGCTATCTATGGCCTCAAGCAGAGTCCTCATGCCTGGTTTGACAAGTTCAGTGGCATTGTTGTGGCCATTGGTTTTACAAGAAGCTCAGCAGATCACTCCTTGTTTGTTCGGAAAACCGCCTCTGGTCTTGTTGTTCTTGCGGTTTATGTTGATGACATTCTTCTTACTGGCGATGACCAGGATGGGGTATTGATGACCAAGAAACACCTTCGTCAACATCTGGTCACAAAGGATATGGGCTCCCCGAAATACTTTCTGGGGATTGAAATCTCTAGAAAGCCCAACTCCATGGTCCTTTCCCAACGGAAGTATGCTCTTGATCTTTTAAAGGAGGCAGGACTCACTGGTGCTAAACCTGCACGTTGTCCTATGGCTGCTGGAGAAGACAAAACTTGGACAGATGACTCGCCTCTTCTCTCCGATCTTACGAGATACCGGCGTCTGGTGGGCAAGCTCATATATCTCACGGTAACCAGACCCGACATCTCTTATGTTGTTGGCAAGGTGAGACAGTTCATGCAAGCTCCGAGGGAGTGTCATCTACAATCTGCTTTGAGGATATTAGAGTATATTAAAGCTGCTCCAGGGAAAGGACTCTTATTTTAGAAGAATGGTCACCTAAGGGTTGAAGCTTACTCTGATTCAAGCTATGCGGATGACAAAGGGGACCGCAAATCGACATCAGGTTTTTGCATATTTGTTGGAGGCAATCTTGTGAGTTGGAAGAGCAAGAAACAGTCTGTAGTTTCCAGGTCTAGTGCAGAGGCGGAATATCGCAGCATGACATCGACTACATGTGAGTTGAAGTGGTTGCGGGCTCTCATGCTTGACTTAGGAGAGGTTTACAACTATCATCTTCCTATGTTCTGTGACAATAAGGCCGCGATATACATTTCCAAAAATCCGGTCTTTCATGAGAGAACAAAACACATAGAAGTCAACTGTCATTTTATTCGGGAAGAAATATTGAAGAAACAGATTTGCACTCCATTTGTCACTTCCGACAACGAGTTGGCAGATGTCTTCACCAAGCCGGTGTCCGCTTCCTTTTTCCACATCTGCGACAAGCTGGGCATGATCGATATATATGCTCCAGCTTGGGGGGGAGTGTTAAAGTTGGTGACCGGGCGGTCTGGCGGTCTGTCTTGGCGGGTTGAAGACCGCGCGGTCTGGCGGTTTGTCTCAGCCGGCTTGGAGACCGGGCGGTCTGGCGGTCTACCCTAGCAGTCTCTCTTTCTCTCTGATGGTAGCCGTGCGGTTAGCCCTTCTGTCTAACCGCGTGGCTTGTGCGGTTTGTTTTGTATAGTCCGCTTAGTCCTGTAAATTTTTAGTCTCACATCTCTTATTTGTATTCTCTCATCTCTCCTCCATTCTATATAAGAGAGGGCATACCTTTGTAATAGATACCTTTTTCAGATAATAAAGTTTCTGTTAAAACCTCTTCCGGTTTGTTTTAGCTCCACTTCCGGCTTGTTTTTTGTTCATTTCTAACAAACTGCATGTGTTCTTCGCTAAAATTAAGCAAATTGCACGTTCAATTCGCTGAAATTCAACGAACTGTGTGTGCTCTTCGCTGATATGTTGAAAAGAAAACTATTAGTATAAAACATTGCAAGATAATTTATGTCTGAAAAATTATTTGAGAGAGAGAAGCTATATCACACACACATACACCATACACCATACACCACAACAAACACACACACATACAACAACACACACACCTACAACACAACAACAACACACACACATACAACACACACATTCCAAACACACATACAACACACACAAACACACAAATACAACACACACAAACACACGCACAAACATACAACATAATAGCAACAAACACAAAAACACACCTACAAGGATACAACACACACACAACACAAACACACAAACACACAAACACACAAACACACAAACACACACACACACACACAACACACACAACACTAACACACACAACACTAACACACACATACAACACACACACACACACATACACATACAACACACACACAACAACAACACAGATACACACCTACAACACACACATACAAAAAACACATACAACGCACACACACACACACACACATACAACACAACAACAACAAACACACATATATATACAACGCACACAAACACATACAGCAAAACAAACACACACACACACATACAACAACACACACCCCTATAACACACACACATACTATACAACACACACACACACACACACACACACACACATACAACACAATAACAACAAACACAAAAGCACACCTACAACACACATACAACACTAACACACCCACACAACACACAGACAATACTAACACACACATACAACATACACCACACCACACACACACACACACAACACAACAACAACACACATAAACACCTACAACACACACGTACAACATACAGGAAGAATGGAATCTCATCCCTCAATATTTCAGAATTTAAGCACGTGAAAAATGGAATCAAACGGGCTAGGTACCGGACACAAGATATGTAGGAGAAGGGGTATACCTCAGCGATAGGGAGAACGGTAGCACAAGATATGAAGATGAAGAATGTGCAAGAACCCTGCGCTAGGTATCCCACGGAGAAATTCCGACGGATTTCGTCGTCGGTTCGGTGCAATCGGACTGTCGGCGTCGACGGTGAAGAAGCTAGGTCGGTGCAATCGGACTGCGTCGTCGGCGAGGAAGATGACTTTGCACGCCGGCGTCGATGGGGAAGAAGATGCACGCGGTGCAGCAGCCGCGCCTGGGGAAGAAGCCTATCGTCGCAGGGGAAGAGAAGCTTGGAGTTAGGTATCGGGGGAAAAAATGTTTCTGAAAAATGGAGTGCGGGCCGTGCGGCTGAAGTGATGAGCCGTGAAATGGAGTGCGAGTAGGTTAATTAGGTTAATTAATTAATGTGGAGTCACTATTTTTGATTCGAACGAAAAACGGGCAGATATTCTCACACCCCGAAAAGAGAATCTTGGAGTGCGGGCCGTACGGCTGAAGTGATGAGCCGTGAAAAAGATTGTGGGTAGGTTAATTAGGTTAATTAATTAATGTGGAGTCACTATTTTTGATTCGAACGAAAAACGGGCAGATTTCCTCACACCCGGAAACCCAAAATTGATTTTGTTTCGGGGGCGTTGCCCCCGAGCCCTCACCGGGGATGCTGTCCCCTGGACCTCCGCCGGGGGCTACCGCCCCCGGACCCCCGCTGTCGTCGGCGCCGGATATTATGTCGGAGGGATTCACACTTCGATTCTTCTAAGCTCACGTGGGCAAAACCAGTGTGAGAAACAAGAGAACTGGTAGTGTTCCACAACTTGAACAAATTTAAATCCCGATATAAGTTAATTAAAATCCTGAGTAGGTACATAGAAAACTAACAACGATGACCCTTTTTAAAATGTCTCAATAAATGTGGAGTCATGATTTTTAACAAAATTTAAAAATCTAACAAGGTCGCTATATAAAAAAGGTCGCTATATAGAAAACTAGCAACGACGATTTTTAACAATATCTCAAAAATGTGGCTGATGTTCATATTTTGGTTAATCATAAAGTTTTCTTTAGACAACACTTTTAAAATATTGCAAATTAATTTTTAAGAAGATAACATATCATAATTGTTGTCTAAAATGAATCCTCAAGGGCAACATTTCAAAAATGTTCCATATAAGAGAATAGAGAACAGTTTTTGAATGTTGTACAGAAAGTGTTGCCTAAACATGTAAATCTATTGCAACACTTCTAAACTATTTTCTAACAAAGTTGAGGCAACATTTTTATAACTGTTGCCAAGTCAGGTGTTGCTAAAGACCAAAAAAGTTGTAGTGCAAAGAGCATTGGGATGCCTTAGATCGGCTGATGAGGTACCTGAAAGGTACTAAAGATCACGCTATGTGCTACACTAGTTACCCTCCTACGTTGGAAGGATACTCTGATGCCTCCTGATGTTCAGAAGTTGTGAACAGCAAGTCCACTAGTGGATTTATTTTCACTTTGGGTGGCGCTGCAGTCACTTGGAAATTCAAAAGACAGACTCGTATAGCTTTGTCGTCAATGGAAGCCGAGTTGTTTGTCTTAGCCTCAGCTGACAAAAAGGTAGATTGGATCAGAAATTTGATTCTAGACATTCCCTTGTCTAGACTTCAAGTCAATTTTTTTGAGCATGTATTGTGATAATCAAGAAGCAGTTCAAGTCGTGAAAAATGTCATTTTTAATACTAAGAGGCGACATGTATGACTGAGACACGCTCTATTGAATTATCTGAAAGAACAAGGCATTATCACTTTGATCGATGTGCGATCGAAGGATAATCTGGCTGATCTACTAACGAAAGGAATGCCTAAAGACCAATCAATCAAAATAGTGGGGGAAATGGGACTCAAGGCGATTTAAGTTCAGCCTTAGTTCAAGTATAGGCGATTTAGTTCAACCTTAGTTCAAATGTTTTGATTTTTCCACTTTCCTTTGTCAAAGCAAGCGTGTTATGTTCCGCTGATGTTCGGGGTTGCTGAGTACGAATCTGGTGAGTTGTTTTATTCCACATTTGATGTTAACAACTTTCACTGGTTTCGTCTTCCTTATCTAGGAGGAGAGGGTTATTCCATATTTGATAACTCAATCTGACTAGGTTTGGCTCTTCTTCTGTTTATTGGTTCCATTCCACATTTGATGAGTTTCAATTGACTTTAGAAGAACAATAACTGTGACATTCCACATAGAAACACAGATACAACTGCGGTGTCCAGAAGTCCATAACATCGTTTCTTCGAAAAATAGATAATGAATTATGAGATAGAACCTAAATACTCTACACATGTTTCATCATACTGTACTACGTTCATGTAAGTAGAACTAGAAACTTGTACATTTTTCAAGTTTGAATTCATTCTGAATGAACTTCTCTGTTGGAAATTACAGGGGCTACTGCCGATGGAGGAGCACTTGCAGGTTGGGATCCAGATGAGGATGACCTGCTGGACACTGATTTCTAGAGTATAAATTGGTTTTTCTTCTGCTTAGAGCATTGTTTAGCTCTCATTTCTTTCACTTGTTTTGTTTGGACTTTCTTGCTCTTTAGTTGGTCATGAGACACTTGGTGTTCTGGTACATGTGCTGTGATTGTACTTTTGACTTTATTATGATGCTGCTGAGATTTTCTGTTTATTCTTATGCATGCATACAACTGCTTTACTTAATGTCCAATATGTTCTGACAAGTGTGATGGACACGGTTGTGAGTGCTTCATGTTCGTTTGAACACTACACACACCACCCTTTTTCCTACATCGGGTTTACGGCGGACATAAGAGGAGATTATTAGGGTATTTAATATATGTCTGCGCGTGTCGAGACCGACTCGGAACGACCCTTTGGGTTTCGTGTCACTAGAGTGTATCGGCTCTACGATGGAGATACTATATAAGGTCATTCCAAACTGATGAGCCTTAGTGGACTATCTTGAGCGGAGCCATAACATATATTTGGTTCGGCGGGGGCAGGTGCATCCGGTGGGTCGAAACGTCACTTTGGAACCGGAGGGGGAGAGGTGGGGGTCGAAACAGAGCGGATCAGGGCCGTTTCCTCCTTGCTGCGGGTGCAAACAGAGCAAATGCCGCCGCCGGCCGTTTGTTTACCCGCCGTCCGGCAGCGTTTGCCCCAAACAGAGACGGCGAAACGCCGAACCAAAGGAAGCATAAACTTAGGAGGTGGAATAATTATCAGAATAATCGGAAATTCCAACTTATAATTAGTCCCAATGAAGAACATGCTTCTCCAACGTCCAACATGTAAATGAAATGCTGACCTGTCAACATTCTGGCCCCACTTTTGCTTCCCTCAACCTCTGATCGCCGGAATATTCCGAACCAGAGATCCCCAAATTCCGCTCTTTTCCTTCTATTTCAGTCAGCCCCTGTCCTCCCCCCATCATATTTCCCCTGTCGAGACCGCAAAAACAGAGGAAGAAGACGACGTTTTTCTCTGCATTCTTGCTCCTAAACCATTCAATACCGATCGAGGTGGTGAGAGGACAGAGGAGCGACCGCCGGCGGGCAAAAGAAAGGCGATGGCGAAGCAGCTCCAGGTCCTCACCGCCCTCGACGCCGCCAAAACCCAATGGTACCACTTCACCGCCATCGTCGTCGCCGGAATGGGATTTTTCACCGACGCATACGACTTATTCTGCATCTCTCTCGTCACCAAGCTCCTGGGCCGCATCTACTACCACGTCGACGGCTCCCCTGCTCCGGGCACTCTCCCTCCCCACGTCTCTGCAGCCGTTAACGGTGTCGCCTTCTGTGGTACCCTCACCGGCCAACTCTTCTTCGGCTGGCTCGGCGATAAGCTTGGCCGGAAAAAAGTCTACGGATTGACGCTAATGATCATGGTGTTCTGCTCCTTAGCCTCCGGCCTCTCCTTCGGCCACTCGGCCACCTCCGTCATGGCGACGCTCTGCTTCTTCCGCTTCTGGCTCGGCTTCGGCATCGGAGGCGACTACCCGCTCTCCGCCACCATCATGTCGGAGTACGCCAACAAGAAAACGCGCGGGGCGTTCATCGCCGCCGTCTTCGCTATGCAGGGATTCGGCATTCTCGCCGGCGGGATGGTCGCCATTGTCATCTCCGCTGCTTTCAAGCTCCATTTCCCCGCCCCGTCCTACGGGGAAAACCCAGTCGGCTCCACCGTGCCCCAAGCCGACTATGTCTGGCGCATCATCCTCATAATCGGCGCCCTCCCCGCCGCCCTGACATACTACTGGCGGATGAAGATGCCGGAAACCGCTCGCTACACCGCCCTCGTCGCCAAAAACGCCAAACAGGTCGCTTCAGACATGTCCAAAGTCCTTCAGCTCGAAATCGAACAAGAACAGGACAAATTAGACCGCTTTACGACTGACACCGGTAACAATTTCGGGCTTTTCTCCAAACAATTCCTCCGCCGGCACGGCGTTCATCTCCTCGGCACCACCACCACATGGTTCCTCCTCGACATCGCCTTCTACAGCCAAAACCTGTTTCAAAAGGACATTTTTAGCGCCATAGGATGGATTCCAAAAGCCGCTTCCATGAACGCGCTTGAGGAAACGTTCAAGATCGCAAAAGCGCAGTCTTTGATCGCGCTCTGCGGCACGGTTCCCGGCTACTGGTTCACCGTCGCGTTAATCGACGTTATCGGGCGATTCACGATTCAGGTGCTGGGATTTTCAATGATGACCATTTTTATGCTGGGGCTCGCCATTTTTTACACGTATTGGAGAACGCCGGGGCATCACATCGGCTTCATCGTCATGTACGGTTTTACCTTCTTCTTCGCGAACTTTGGGCCGAACAGCACCACGTTTATTGTGCCGGCGGAGATTTTTCCGGCGAGGTTGAGGTCGACGTGCCATGGAATATCGGCGGCGGCGGGGAAGCTGGGGGCGATTGTGGGGTCCTTCGGGTTTTTGTATCTTGCGCAGAATCCGAATCCGAAGCTGACGGATCATGGATATCCGCCGGGAATTGGGGTGAAGAACTCGCTGTTTCTCCTCGCCGGATGTAATGTGATTGGGCTGGCGTTTTCGTTTCTGGTGCCGGAGTCGAAGGGGAGGTCGCTCGAGGAGATTTCCGGCGAGGCGGAAGAAGAGGAGCAGCAGGTGTGACTTTTGAGTTGGGGAACTTGGTTGGGGGCCTTTGGGCCAGATTTATTAAATATTGTGAAATTTTTTAATTTGTTTTTCTAATTGATTAAAATTTATTAGATCTTGCATATAAAAGTTATTTTTCTAGTTACAAATGTACAAGTTAATTAGAATTAATTAAAATCTTAATTATTATTAATATAATATCAGTAAACTTCAGGTAATTGGCAAAATGCATCATGAGAATATTAGTTTTTGACAAAATGCATTCGAAAAGTTTAAAATTGACAAAATGCATCTCACAAAGTGGTTTTTCTTGTCAATGTGCATCCTATAGTGTACATTTTGGTCATTTCATTTTTTGCTTATAGAGGGTCTGTTTGGCGCAGCTCTGGCGGCTGGAGAATCTCTTTTCCAACCGCCAGAGCTGTTTTTTCTGTGTTTGGGACAACTCCTTATGAAGAGCTTTTCGTAAATCTGGAGTTGTTTTGCAGCTTTTCGGAAATCCCCCCCCCCCCCAGCTTCTGCTCCCGCAAAATAGCTTTCTCTCTCACAGGTTTTGGAATCTACCGGCCCCGACTTTTCCAATTCTTCCTGCAACTCGGGGGAGCCGACGGATCTCGCCGGAGCTGACACATCTCACCGGAGCCGACGCTCCCTCCTCCTCCCGCTCTCGCTCTATTTCTTCAAAGCGCACTTCTGCACAGAACACCCAAACACTCTGCAGTTTTTCAAAACTGCTCTCCAGAGATCTATTTTAAAACAGTTCTATCCGGACTGCAGCTTTTCAATCTGCCAGAGCTGTCCCAACAGACCCTGAGTGTGCACATTAGCAAGAAAAACTATTTTGGGGGGGCATTTTGTCAATTTTAAACTTTTGGGGTGCATTTTGGCAAAAGCTAATATTTTTATGGTGCACTTTGACAATTACCCGTACACTTTATAAAAACATATTCAAATAGTTTACACCAAAAAAATGATTGTTTTTTCTCCCTAAGTGCTACCCCAGAGCTAGGCTCCAACATGGGCGAATTATCATAATGAACAAAGAGTTACCAAAAAAATAATGAAAAGAATACAAAAACATAGAATAAAAATATGCATAATGTAAAGACAGTGGCAAAAGAGCATTCGAGATTGATCTTCGTTTTATGTGAGCTCGATGTTTGTCAAGAGTAAACATTGATCTTCACATGTCTTAGAAATTTCTTCCAATCGATGCATGTGAGTCTTGGATCTTCTTGAGAACTCTGGGACGAAATGACTCTTCAAAATATTCATGTTTGGCTGTGAGAAACGGAGTTAAATGGTCTTTAAATAGATTTTTGTGAGCTATCTCCTACAGAGGTACGGTGACACTATCATCAGGCGGTAGTGCAAATAATTAAATTTCATGCTTCCCCGATGCTTCATTTGGAAAGAGCATGGGTATTTTAGAAAACAGATAGCGTAGCGTGGTAGAGTTATTGTTAGGCAGTGGTGGATAATATCTTTGCGCGCAAACAAGATCTCTGGCTCCATTTGGCTCTTTGATTGATGAAGTTGCCTAAACAATATTGTTGGGCAATATCGCTACCGCCGAGCAGTAGTTTATTCCATATTCAGCTTCTTGACAGATGGTCGTTCCAAAATGAGTACTACCACATGACACTATCTCTATCGTCAGTGGCAGTGCACATTTCTTTACATATCTATCACAGGATTTCTCGAGCATGCTCTAGTGTACTTGACTCCATTTTAGCTGTAAACCGTGCACACTATATACACATGCCAAGATAGTTTAAATACAGATTAGGACTTGTTATTCTCAAATTAAAAGATGCAGAATCAATTTTTCAACACTACTAAGGCATGAGGTTGCACCAAAGTGCACACAATTATATATGACTGAGAAGATGGCCTTGGAGAGGATTAAGGGTAGTCATAGTGATTATTATAGTAAGTTGCTTACATTTAGTGACATACTATTCAAAAAAATCAAATGAGCATAGTGAGGTTCCAGTACAATCAAGAAGGCAAAATTATCTCATTTGAATCAACATTCAAAACAATGTATATGAGATTAGAGAAAAATGTTTATGGAGGGTTACTATTTATAGGATTTGATGGATATCAATAAAAAGTTCCATTTTGTGGTATATTACTAGGTGGGATTAGATGGAAATATGAGGCTTTACCCACTTGTATTTGTTGTTGTAGAGGTTGAGAGTAGTGTAAGTTGTGGATTTTTTTAATTACCTCGAAGAAATATCGTGAGGGTTTATGGATAACAAGCCAGGACATTCATGACACATAAACAATATGCAATACTATGGTAGGACTTTCATCACCTTTTGGTATTGTAATAAGTTTGTACATATCTTATTTTACTGTTCTTGCATGGTCTTATTGAAGCCATCATCAAAATTATATTTAATGCATTAATATAAAATGTTGCGGACATATATATGTTGATCTAAGACTATCTTATCCTGGTGTGCCGGTGAAGAAGCAATTTAGGGCTGGAGCTAGCCAAAGTGTATTCTAAGGTGGTGTTCGCAAAAGCAATGAGTAATCCAAGAGAAGTCAAGATACATATGTCTGGTTAATGAAAATTTATGTAAGTTTATGAGCAATACATGTGTTTCCATTGCATTTAAAGATTGAACATGTCACAAACAACATTAGCAAATCTTCTAGTAACTGGATTGGTGAAGCGAACCTATTTTGACATTAATTTATGGTATCAGGTCAAAGTTAATTAGTTGAATAGAGACAATGTATCAAAGATGTACAAAATGGAATAACCTAGTTTGTGAGAGAATTGTTTCTAAGTTGAATTCAATAAAGGATGTGGCAATAAAGTGTACACTTCTTGTAGGTAGTGAATTTGAGTTTCAAGTGAGTGAAACACACAATCACTACATTCTTAATTTAATGGGTAGGAGTAACGAAAATAAAGCATGAGATGTATCTAGAATCCCATGCAAACATGCTACATTGGTTATAGCCCATAAAAGACAACATACAATCATACATAGATTTATGTTATTCTAACATCAATTACATCAAGCCAATAGTCACATAATTAAAGGGATTCCAAACACCATGTTTTGGCCTGCAGTTGATGTTGGGCTTTCTACCATCATGTCGTGTGCCTTCTACCATCCTATTGTGTGCCTTCTACCATCCTAGCACCTCCCATGAAATGATTGTCGGAAATGCTCAAAAGTAATATGAAAAAAGGCCTAATGAGCAAGCCAGTGTTATCCCAACGAGGAAGAGAATGAGCACTAAATGTCACAATTGTGGAGTTGTTGGCCACACAAGGAGGATGTGCAAACATGGGAGCTTTCAAGTTCTTTCAATATCTTATGATTTAAATTGGTAATTACTTGGAAATAATTCAATGCATGTTGCATCTTACAGTTGAATGATGAAAAAACACTTGCTACCTACATTAATAGGAGGAAAAGGCCAAGGCAAGCTCAAATAGATATCTTGGAAATATGAAATACGCAAGTTTTTGAGGCTTTACATTTACAAATAAACAATATTTTTAGAATTACAATTGCACTATATATTAGACATTATCTTTCAAGTTACAAGTGCGATCTTAGGTAAACGTAATAATATTTTTGGAACATGTTTTGAAAATTTAATATTTTTGGGTCTTATTATGTGATAATGAGCATTACTATTTTGATTATTATAATGTGGCTCTAATTATGTAAAATTATTACTTCAAACTATAATTCAGTTCTAATTATTAACTGATTAGTGTAATAATGCATGTAAAAGAGTTAATGTTTAGGCTAGTAATGAAGAATTTGAGAGAATTCATATATATGTGAATTCACAAACTACATATCTATAAAATTAACTGGGCATATCTTTGTTTTGGGAAGCCATAAAAATGAAATTTGTTAGTAGTACTTTTAAAAGGATTTGTTGTGAGTTGCCCGGTCTTTCTCCAGTCCGGAGAAATCGGACCGCCTTAGCTCGGAACCAGACCGGACGCGCAAACAGTCAAAATAAATCGCAGCAAATGACAAGAGACATTTTTTACGTGGAAAACCCGGAAATGGTGAAAAACAACTTGACTGAATATGTGTCGAGCCAAAATCCACTGGTTCTAGTAGTTTTAGAAAGACTGGTCTGATCTCAGAGGGCGACAGACCGCTACTCCGTTACAAGGATGAAAAGCTGGAAATGAGGAAAAGTAGCTAAGTCCTTACAGCCTCGATGGAAGCACACCAGCTTTGAGGTGTCGCTGACTTCATGGTGTTGGAGCATGCTTTCCGCACTCTTTGGTTTGAAAATAATAAATCCCGAATGTATTTGATCATAGTGTGTTTGTGCTGTGCAGATATAATAGGTACAATACTGATAATTTTGGATGGACGACGTACAATAATATTTATAAAGTTGAGATATCGCGGGCGACAATTCCGACCACCCCGCATTACGTGATGACATCAGCCATGACGTAGGCCACGATTCCAAACGGTTGCCACGATTCCAAACGGTTACCACGATGGGCGTTATCAGAGATACCGCCCGCCAAGCAATATTGTGTTATCGTTGTATGATAGCCCCACGACCAACTGTACATGATATCCAACATCTCGACGCGATTATTGCAGAGTACACATGGCAGCCATTAGAGATATCACAGGCGATATCGCGCTATCGCCGTGCAATAGTGGAAAACTATAAATGGGCTGGAATTCGGGAATTTGATGTGACGCACCTCCGGGAGTAATGATCTCGTGCATCTCCAGCCATATAACTCTGTGGAACCAGAAAAACCCCTAAGTGTTCGTGAAATCTCAAGAACGAAGAAGGGACCGTTCGAGCTTCTCATCTTCGGCGATCTTCGCAAGAATTTTTCGGCCTCTTCAACGCTAAAGACCAGAGGGAGTTTTTATTGTAAGATTATTTTTCATTCACTTTGTAATCGGTAGAGAATTCGCCGTCTTGTGAGTGGCGACTAGGCTCGTGTGTGGTTTAGGGGGAAATCGTCGTTGTGTGTGTAGTGACTAGGTCGTGGTGAGATCTAGGGAAGGCTAGTTGTTGTATCTAGGGAGAGATAAGCTTTAGTCGGTCGAGCCTTGGGAGAAGGACCAGTGAATTCAAAAAGGAAACTTTTTATTGCATCCTCGATTTCAAGCTTTATTGAAATCTGTTGTTAATGTTATTCATCACTTATGAAATAAACATGCATTTCAATTTTTTCTTTAATTTCTAAATGTTTGTTATGAATATTTGATTGTGAAAAAGTTTATTTATTTTCTATGAAAATTTGATAAGTAAATTGTTAGGTGAAAATTTAAAATTTCTCCATATTCACCCCACCCCCCCACCCCCCCCCAAAAAAAAAAAAATTTCTCCATATTCACCACACCCCCCCCCCCCCACTCTAAGGACGCCTCAAGATCCAACACTTGGTATCAGAGTCAGGTTTCTCCAAAACGGTTTTACCACCGGGAGAAATGATGCATAACGATCACGCATTTTCTAAGGGGCAAGGAATTAGCAGACCTTCATTATTCACTAATAAAGATTATAATTACTGAAAAACTCAAATGCGATGTTTTCTTATTGTGTTAGATATAAATGTCTGGAGAATGGTAGAACAGTTCTACACTCCACCTACAATGGTAGTTAGAAGTGTTACTGTGAAAAAACTGAGGGATAAATGAGACGATCTAGATAAACTTAGTTGCAAAAATAAAGTTAAGGTCATGTACGTTTTATTTTGTGTATCATATAGAAATGAATTTAATAGAATTTGCGCATGTGAAACTCCTTATGATATTTGGAATTTACTTGAAGTTACTCATGAAGATACATCGCAGGTGAAGGATTCAAATTTGTTTCAATTGGAGTCAAAATTTAAAAAATTCAGGATGGAGGTTGACGAAAATGTTGATTCTATGTACACAAGGTTTACAAAAAACGTCAACGACTCCAAAGTCCTTGGAAAGAGTTTCTCCAACAGTGATTTGGTGAGAAAGATTTTAAGATCACTTCCCCCAAAGTTCAATCTGAACGTGATCGTCATCTCAGAATCACATGATCTTAAAACTCTTCAAATTGAGAGCCTCGTCAAAAATCTGAAAACCCATGAAGTAGAATTGAAAATTCAACAACAAGAGTACAACTTGGAGCCAATGAAGAAGGCAATGGCGTTGAAGTCTAAGAAAGAAGTGGAGAGTGAAATGGATGAAGATGATGAAGAAGATGAGGAGAGTTTATTTGTGAGAAAATTTAAGAGATTTATGAGGAATCCTGAGAGAAAAAATTCGTTCAAAAAATACTTTAACAAGAAGAAATTTGGAGTTAAGAAAAGTAGAGAAAAAGTCGATGCTGAGAAAGATGAAGAGCGTCCGCCACCAGAATGTGATCACTGTAGAAGGATTGGTCATATTAGAAGCAAGTGCCTAAAGTATCTGAAAGAGCAAAAAGAGAAGAGACACGACAAAAAGAATAAGAAGAATGTTTTGAAGGCAGAAACTTGGGACGATTCATCATCTGAAGGTTCAAGTGGTTCACGTTCAGAAGACAATAAGGAAGCCAACATTTGTTCGATGAGAAAGAGCGGTATACCATCTGAAGATGAATGTAGAGTCGAGAGCGACACTGAGGTAACTCTTACTTATGATGAATTATATACTGAATTTTACAAACATGCAAATTTTTTGATAAAAGTCTTAAAGATATTGATTTATTAAAATATGAAAATAAAACTATATTAAAAGAAACATAAAAATAAATTAGTGAATTGAAAGTGCAAGGGAAGGAGAAGGTCATTTGTCAAGAGTATGATCACTCTTCGGCAAGGATAAAAATGTACAACCCCGTATTCGCGGAGTGTGGTCTCCAAGCAAGCACAAGGTGTAATCCAGAGAATGGTCCGGGACAAGTGAGCCCAAAGACTAGGGGAAAAGGGTCGGGTGCGGTGGGAGGCCGGCACCCTCCCCGGCCCCACTTCTGGGGGCAAGTGCGGCGGGAGGCCGGCACTCGCACCGACCTATTTTAGGGGGCGGGTGCGGCGAAATGTCGGTACCCGCCCCAGCCCCGCTTCAGGGGGCGAGTGCGGCGGGGGGTCGGCACTCGCCCCGACTTGTTTTATGGGGCGGGAGGCTGGCACCCGCCCCGTCCCCCATTCAGGGGGCGAGTGCGACGGGAAGCCGGCACTAACCCCGGCCTGTTTTAGTGGGCGGGTGCTGCGGGAGGCCGGCACCCTCCCCGGCCCCTCTTCAGGGGGCGAGTGCGGAGGGAGGTCGTCACTCGCCTGCTGTGCTACCAGAGCTCGACAAGGCCTCAGCCCAGCTCCAAGCCCAGTCCGCAACAGCCCATACCGCGGACACTCCAGTCCGCAAGCTTCCCGCGGACATGAGCCATCCCGCCTATCAGCACAAGCTTGCACCCGCGGCCACTGAACAATGCACCAGTCTGCAAGCCTCCATCCGCTCAGGCCGCTCCTTGGCAAAGCCAATCAGCAAACACCCTATCCGCAGAAACCAGGCCGCATAGTCCGCGGACTCCATGCAACAAGCCGCTCAGAAGACAGCCGGCTTTCCACTAGACCTTCCACCAGGCCGCACATCTCAGTCCGCCCAGTCCGCCTAGTCCGCCAACACTGTCCGCCCCAGGCCGCCCGGCCTGTCCCGTCACCCACTTCCACTTCACAAATTTCAACACTCCCCCTTGAAGTGGGAAGTGGTGACCAAGCCCAGCAAGCTGCGCAAGCGTTCAAAGGGCCCCTTCGACAGTGGCTTCGTGAAGATGTCAGCAAGATTATCTTCACTCCGAACATGCCCGACCAGCAGAGACCCCTCCAACACCTTCTCCCTGATGAAGTGGTGATCAATCTCTATATGCTTGGTCCTGGCGTGACACACTGGATTGTTAACCAGTTTGAGAGCACTCTCATTGTCACCCCGAAGTAAAGTAGGCCCTTGCACTTCTTCATGAACATCCTCTATAAGCCTCCTCAACCAAACGGCTTCCCGAGCAGCCAAGGCCGAAGCCTTATACTCCGCCTCCGTGGTTGAAACCGACACCGAGTCCTGCTTCTTGCTACACCACGGGATGCCAGCTGAACCGCAAGTGAACACATAACCAGAAGTAGACCTTCGATCATCCGAATCACCGCCATAGTCAGCATCCGTGTACCCGAGCAACGCAACCTCCGCGTCCCTTCTATAGAGAAGTCCCATGTCAGAAGAAGCCTTGACATACTTCAGAATTCCTTTCGCCGCCACTAGATGAGATTGCCTTGGTTCAGCCATATACCGACTTACTCGGCCAACAGCATAAGCAATATCCGGCCTTGTAATCGTCAGATAAATCAAGCTCCCAACAAGATCCCTGAACACCAAGGGATCATGAAGAACCCTTCCCTCATCTCGTCGAAGCTTCAGCCCAGATTCCAGTGGAGTAGAGCACTTCTTCCCTTCGCCCATGCCAAACCGCTTCACAATGCAATCAACATAACCTTTCTGGCTAATGAGAACCCCGCACTTCTTCCTCTCCACTTCCAGACCAAGAAAGTGATGCAACTCTCCCAAGTCTTTCATCTCGAAGCGTATAGCAAGCTCAGCCCTGAGCCTTGCTACTTCCCCCTCCGAGTTCCCTGTGATGATCATGTCATCCACATACAGCAGGACCAAGACTCGTAGCTCCCCCTTCTTCTTGACGAACAAGCTTGAATCCGAGTTAGAAGCAAGGTATCCACAGAATTGCAAGTACTCTGCAATCTTCCCATACCACGCTCTAGGAGCTTGCTTCAACCCATAGAGAGCCTTCCTGAGTTTGCAGACATAGTTCGGATGCTTCTCAGAGACAAAACCAAGCGGCTGATCCATGAAGATGTCCTTGTCAATCTCTCCGTAAAGAAAGGCATTCTTCACATCGAGTTGCCACAACCTCCATCCCTTGCTAGCAGCCAAGGCGATCACCACTCTTACAGAAGTCATCTTCGCAACTGGACTGAATGTCTCCTCATAGTCTTCTCCATACTGCTGTGAGAATCCTCTAGCGACCAGGCGAGCCTTGAACCGATCAATGCTCCCATCAGCCTTCTTCTTCAACTTATACACCCACTTGCAAGTAACCGGAGTAACGCCATCAACCTTGGGCACAAGGTCCTAGGTTTCATTCTTCTTCAGAGCATCAATCTCTTCCTTCATGGCATCATCCCACTCCTTTACTCCAGTGGCCTCGTTGAAGTTTTCAGGCTCTCGCTCATCCAGAGGACCTGCAAAGAAGCAGGAGACAAAGCTCACTGCATTCCCATCACAGTACCGAGCCGGTGGCTTAACCACCCTCTTCGATCTCCGAAGAACCGGCTCCTTGCTCACAGCTTCCGTTGTTTCTTCGGGCTCCACTCCTACCTGGGGCAAGCATTGAGCAGTGCTCCCCCTGCTTCCTGAGCCAGAAGGCTCAGCCTCGGAGTTCGAAGCAACAGGAGCTACTGGTGAAACAGCAAGCTCCTTTTCCAAGCCTTCAGCAGCCTCCACCGGTGCTTCATCAACCTTGCTACTTCCAGTTAGCTCCACCGAGCCACCTCCATATGACGTCAGCTCGTCAAAGACAACGTCTCTTGACACCACGAACTTCTTCGTCACAGGGTCCATGCATTTTCATCCCTTCTTCCGCTCATCATAGCCAACAAAGACAAGTTTCCTTGCCTTCGCATCCAGCTTTGTCCGTGAAGCATCCGGGACATGCACGTAGCAAGTTGAACCGAACACCCGAAGGTGTTCAACACTCGGCTTCTCCTTCAGCAACAGCTCAACAGGAGTCTTCATGTTAATAGGGCTGAGTGGCATCCGGTTGATAACATAAGCAGCACAAGACATTCCCTCCGCCCAAAAGGACCTTGGGATATCTTTCGCATGAAGCCAGCATTTGCAGGTCTCTGTTAAATGACGGATCTTCCGCTCCGCTACCCCATTTTGTTGTGGAGTGTGAGCACAAGTAAGCTCCCGTTGGATCCCGTGCTTCCTGCAGAAGTTAGAAAACTCGGAGGAGACAAACTCCCCCCCGTTATCAGTTCTAAGCTTCTTAATCCGCAAGCCAAGCCGGCCTTCTACCAACTCCTTAAACTCCACAAACAAACGGAAGGCTTCCGACTTCTCCTTTAAGAAGTACACCCAAGTATACCTTGAGTAGTCATCAACCAAGACAAGCATGTATCTGCTTCCGCCAAGGCTGGCAGTAACCGTTGGTCCCATCAGGTCGCCATGAACACACTCCAGTGGTTTCTTGCTCCTTGTTTGTGATTTATCAAACGGAAGGCGATGTGCCTTGCCGTATTGACAGCCCGCACAAACATGCCCATCACCAAAGGAGGACAACTTCGGCAACCCCCTCACCAAACTTCTACTTGCCATTGCCTTCAGCTTGTCCATGCCAACATGCCCCAGCCTCTCATGCCAGATAGCAGCGCTATCATTGGCCCTCATCTTATCAACATAAGCATTGGTGGAAAGAACAAACAAGTTCTTCACCCTCCTCCCAACATGAGCAACATCAGCCTTCACCGCTGATACGTTGCGAAGGAACCTCACGTCTGTTGGCCCAAACAGAACGTGATACCCAGCGTCCACCGCATTGGTCACCGAGAGAAGGTTTTTCTTCATGCCCGGCACGTGATACACACTCCTTAACGTGAGTGGCCCCTGATCACTACCCAAAGACATGACTCCCTCTTTCTCTACTGCATAAACAGTATTATCAGCAGTGATAATAGCTTCATTACCTGAGTAAGCCTGCATGGAGGTGAACTTCGATTTGTCTCCGGTGAGGTGATGACCACACCCGGAGTCCACGATCCACACGTTGTTGAAGTCCTCAGTAGACAAGGCCCGGACACAAGTGCCCGTCATGAAAGCTCCGCCCCATTCTGCTTCTTCACTTCTCGAGCAAGCCTCCTCCTTTCCCGCAGTATGCCCAGGCTGCAGTTTGACCTTGCAGTCCCGCTTGAAGTGCCCTCGCTGATGATACCGGTAGCACTTCAGATTCTTCTTCCAGTCCTTAGGAGCATTGCTCCTCTCCGGCGGATATGAAGTTGAAGTCTCCTTCTCACCAGCGGCCTGCACCTTCTTCTTCTTCTTCCCTTCCCATCCTTTCTTCTTTCCTGAGAAGAGAGCTTCGCTGCCTTCCTGATTCAGGTTCACTCCAGCCATCTGCCTTGCTAAGCTCTCCTGCGAGGCAAGCAGATTCTCCAGCTCCAGCAACGACGGCTGAGTAGCCCACCCTTGAACAGATGTGACAAAGGCCACATACTCCTTCCGCAAGCCGCGGATAATGTGCCTTTTCATCTTGGCCTCAGAGATAGGCTCATCAGGATCCAGTGCCGACAGCTCAGTACACAAGCTCTTCATCTTTAAGAAGTACTTGGAGATGGAAAGGTCTCCCTGAGTTGCCCTGGCCAACTCATTCTCCAGGAACTGAAGCCGCGCCACATTCTTCCTATTGAACAACTCATCAATGGTTGTCCAAATATCAGCAGCCGACTCACATCCAACGATGTGATCAAATAGTTCCGGAGACACGGCTCTCTTCAGAATGAACTCTGCCTTAGCATTTGTTCTTCTCCAGAGCCTCACCTGCTCAGCAGTACCGAACGCAGCAGTGACTTCCTGTCTGTCGTCTCCACCGATGACTTCTCATAGCTCCTCGCCAAGAAGATAACTCTTCATGCACGACTTCCACTTCTTGAAGTTAGTCGGCGTTAAGAGTTCAATGCCCAGACCTCTTGCAAAACTCCCTTCCATTGCAACACCTGTTGGCAACCTTTCAGCAGCTCCGAGCAACAACACAGGTTGATCACCACTCAATCACTGAGTAACAACACTGGCTGACTTCCGCTCACGCAACTGAACCTCAGAAACCTGGCTCTGATACCATGTTAAATTTTCTCAACGTGGTCAGCAAGATAGCTCAAACACCAAATTAATATCTTCGGAACTACCCAGTTCTCACGTTGAACCAGCGGAAACCAAGGACTAGAGGTACAAAGGATAATCCCAACAAACAATGGAAGCACAAGCAGGTCTATTATTCATTCACTTCTTTACAATGCGAGGCATACATAGCGAGACATGATTTCGCTAGTATCACAGCTGTAAACAGAAAGCACCAAAAAACAAGCCGGGCGGACAGCACCGGAGTCCGCCGAGACTGCGAGGTCGCCGAGGTCGCTGAGTCCGCTGAGCTCGCCCAAGCTATGCTGCAATACGCTGAATAGACACGGAGTCCGCAGAAGCCGCGAGGCCGCGCGGACACACCGTTATTCGCCTCCTGCTGAACCTGAACTAAGGAACACCCCTACCCGCCTGAAGCCGGCGGACAGGTTATTGAAGCTGGCAAAGATGAAACAGAGCTGACAAGCCGTAGAGCGACCTCCTGCTGAGTCCGCAGAGACCGCACACTTCCAAGTACTTGACCGAAGTCACAGCCAAACTCCTGGCTCCTTGAAGCTATCCGCGCGACCTGCACACAGTAAACCGTCAGACTGAAACAATCCGCGCGGACTGACAAACACAGACCGCAGCTCCTTGCACACCCCAACTTACTGTTCACTCTAGTTAGTTAGGTTATACCAGGGGGGTCCTATTTATAGGCAAGGTGAGGAGTGTGGTCACCGCCCAGGAGATAGCGACACCACCCCAGCCCGCGCGATAGCAAAAACACCGTCCGCTGAGTCCGCAAGGACTTGGGCGGATACCAAGGCAAACCGCCAGGAGCAAGGCAAACATTGGTGAACCCCCTCCAGTCTGCCCAAGCTATGCGGACAAGGCATCAGCCCGCAAAGCTCCAACCACTGCAAGACAGCAACCCCCTTCAATGGCAGTCCGCACCAACCCGAGGCAGTCCGCAAGACTCACACCTCAATCCGCCACAAGTCCACGGCCAAAGGAAGACATCAACAGTCCGCCCGGTCACAGCGGACTTGGCGGATACCGCGGACAACATGGCCTTGGCACAAAGTGTGACCAAGACCCAAAACCATCAAGGGCCAATGCGAGCATGGCGGACACAAACTTCCGTCCGCCAAACACCCTAGCACAGACTGTCATGAGTCCGCGAGCTCCTCGCACTTCTGTCCAACGCAGCAGCCAACCCCGGACTCCAAAACCAGTCCGTCAATCGATCTCCACAGCAAATCGCCTGCTGTGCCACCAGATCTCGACAAGGCCTCAGCCCAGCTCCAAGCCCAGTCCGCAACAGCCCATACTGCGGACACTCCAGTCCGCAAGCTTCCCGCGGACATGAGCCATCCCGCCTATCAGCACAAGCTTGCACCCGCGGTCACTGAGCAATGCACCAGTCCGCAAGCCTCCATCCGCTCAGGCCGCTCCTTGGCAAAGCCAATCAGCAAACACCCTATCCGCAGAAACCAGGCCGCATAGTCCGCGGACTCCATGCAACAAGCCGCTCAGAAGACAGCCGGCTTTCCACTAGACCTTCCACCAGGCCGCACATCTCAGTCCGCCCAGTCCGCCTAGTCCGCCAACACTGTCCGCCCCAGGCCGCCCGGTCTGTCCCGTCACCCACTTCCACTTCACAAATTTCAACAACTATGGTAGGACTTTCATCACCTTTTGGTATTGTAATAAGTTTGTACATATCTTATTTTACTGTTCTTGCATGGTCTTGTTGAAGCCATCATCAAAATTATATTTAATGCAGTAATATAAAATGTTGCAGACATATATATGTTGATCTAAGACTATCTTATCCTGGTGTGCCGGTGAAGAAGCAATTTAGGGCTGGAGCTAGCCAAAGTGTATTCTAAGGTGGTGTTCGCAAAAGCAATGAGTAATCCAAGAGAAGTCAAGATACATATGTCTGGTTAATGAAAATTTATGTAAGTTTATGAGCAATACATGTGTTTCCATTGCATTTAAAGATTGAACATGTCACAAACAACATTAGCAAATCTTCTAGTAACTGGATTGGTGAAGCGAACCTATTTTGACATTAATTTATGGTATCAGGTCAAAGTTAATTAGTTGAATAGAGACAATGTATCAAAGATGTACAAAATGGAATAACCTAGTTTGTGAGAGAATTGTTTCTAAGTTGAATTCAATAAAGGATGTGGCAATAAAGTGTACACTTCTTGTAGGTAGTGAATTTGAGTTTCAAGTGAGTGAAACACACAATCACTACATTCTTAATTTAATGGGTAGGAGTAACGAAAATAAAGCATGAGATGTATCTAGAATCCCATGCAAACATGCTACATTGGTTATAGCCCATAAAAGACAACATACAATCATACATAGATTTATGTTATTCTAACATCAATTACATCAAGCCAATAGTCACATAATTAAAGGGATTCCAAACACCATGTTTTGGCCTGCAGTTGATGTTGGGCTTTCTACCATCATGTCGTGTGCCTTCTACCATCCTATTGTGTGCCTTCTACCATCCTAGCACCTCCCATGAAATGATTGTCGGAAATGCTCAAAAGTAATATGAAAAAAGGCCTAATGAGCAAGCCAGTGTTATCCCAACGAGGAAGAGAATGAGCACTAAATGTCACAATTGTGGAGTTGTTGGCCACACAAGGAGGATGTGCAAACATGGGAGCTTTCAAGTTCTTTCAATATCTTATGATTTAAATTGGTAATTACTTGGAAATAATTCAATGCATGTTGCATCTTACAGTTGAATGATGAAAAAACACTTGCTACCTACATTAATAGGAGGAAAAGGCCAAGGCAAGCTCAAATAGATATCTTGGAAATATGAAATACGCAAGTTTTTGAGGCTTTACATTTACAAATAAACAATATTTTAGAATTACAATTGCACTATATATTAGACATTATCTTTCAAGTTACAAGTGCGATCTTAGGTAAACGTAATAATATTTTTGGAACATGTTTTGAAAATTTAATATTTTTGGGTCTTATTATGTGATAATGAGCATTACTATTTTGATTATTATAATGTGGCTCTAATTATGTAAAATTATTACTTCAAACTATAATTCAGTTCTAATTATTAACTGATTAGTGTAATAATGCATGTAAAAGAGTTAATGTTTAGGCTAGTAATGAAGAATTTGAGAGAATTCATATATATGTGAATTCACAAACTACATATCTATAAAATTAACTGGGCATATCTTTGTTTTGGGAAGCCATAAAAATGAAATTTGTTAGTAGTACTTTTAAAAGGATTTGTTGTGAGTTGCCCGGTCTTTCTCCAGTCCGGAGAAATCGGACCGCCTTAGCTCGGAACCAGACCGGACGCGCAAACAGTCAAAATAAATCGCAGCAAATGACAAGAGACATTTTTTACGTGGAAAACCCGGAAATGGTGAAAAACAACTTGACTGAATATGTGTCGAGCCAAAATCCACTGGTTCTAGTAGTTTTAGAAAGACTGGTCTGATCTCAGAGGGCGACAGACCGCTACTCCGTTACAAGGATGAAAAGCTGGAAATGAGGAAAAGTAGCTAAGTCCTTACAGGCTCGATGGAAGCACACCAGCTTTGAGGTGTCGCTGACTTCATGGTGTTGGAGCATGCTTTCCGCACTCTTTGGTTTGAAAATAATAAATCTCGAATGTATTTGATCATAGTGTGTTTGTGCTGTGCAGATATAATAGGTACAATACTGATAATTTTGGATGGACGACGTACAATAATATTTATAAAGTTGAGATATCGCGGGCGACAATTCCGACCACCCCGCATTACGTGATGACATCAGCCATGACGTAGGCCACGATTCCAAACAGTTGCCACGATTCCAAACGGTTACCACGATGGGCGTTATCAGAGATACCGCCCGCCAAGCAATATTGTGTTATCGTTGTATGATAGCCCCACGACCAACTGTACATGATATCCAACATCTCGACGCGATTATTGCAGAGTACACATGGCAGCCATTAGAGATATCACAGGCGATATCGCGCTATCGCCGTGCAATAGTGGAAAACTATAAATGGGCTGGAATTCGGGAATTTGATGTGACGCACCTCCGGGAGTAATGATCTCGTGCATCTCCAGCCATATAACTCTGTGGAACCAGAAAAACCCCTAAGTGTTCGTGAAATCTCAAGAACGAAGAAGGGACCGTTCGAGCTTCTCATCTTCGGCGATCTTCGCAAGAATTTTTCGGCCTCTTCAACGCTCAAGACCAGAGGGAGTTTTTATTGTAAGATTATTTTTCATTCACTTTGTAATCGGTAGAGAATTCGCCGTCTTGTGAGTGGCGACTAGGCTCGTGTGTGGTTTAGGGGGAAATCGTCGTTGTGTGTGTAGTGACTAGGTCGTGGTGAGATCTAGGGAAGGCTAGTTGTTGTATCTAGGGAGAGATAAGTTTTAGTCGGTCGAGCCTTGGGAGAAGGACCAGTGAATTCAAAAAGGAAACTTTTTTATTGCATCCTCGATTTCAAGCTTTATTGAAATCTGTTGTTAATGTTATTCATCACTTATGAAATAAACATGCATTTCAATTTTCTCTTTAATTTCTAAATGTTTGTTATGAATATTTGATTGTGAAAAAGTTTATTTATTTTCTATGAAAATTTGATAAGTAAATTGTTAGGTGAAAATTTAAAATTTCTCCATATTCACCCCACCCCCCCCCCCCCAAAAAAAAAACAAATTTCTCCATATCCACCACCCCCCCCCCCCCCCACTCTAAGGACGCCTCAAGATCCAACACTTGGTATCAGAGTCAGGTTTCTCCAAAACGGTTTTACCACCGGGAGAAATGATGCATAACGATCACGCATTTTCTAAGGGGCAAGGAATTAGCAGACCTTCATTATTCACTAATAAAGATTATAATTACTGAAAAACTCAAATGCGATGTTTTCTTATTGTGTTAGATATAAATGTCTGGAGAATGGTAGAACAGTTCTACACTCCACCTACAATGGTAGTTAGAAGTGTTACTGTGAAAAAACTGAGGGATAAATGAGACGATCTAGATAAACTTAGTTGCAAAAATAAAGTTAAGGTCATGTACGTTTTATTTTGTGTATCATATAGAAATGAATTTAATAGAATTTGCGCATGTGAAACTCCTTATGATATTTGGAATTTACTTGAAGTTACTCATGAAGATACATCGCAGGTGAAGGATTCAAATTTGTTTCAATTGGAGTCAAAATTTAAAAAATTCAGGATGGAGGTTGACGAAAATGTTGATTCTATGTACACAAGGTTTACAAAAAACGTCAACGACTCCAAAGTCCTTGGAAAGAGTTTCTCCAACAGTGATTTGGTGAGAAAGATTTTAAGATCACTTCCCCAAAGTTCAATTTGAACGTGATCGTCATCTCAGAATCACATGATCTTAAAACTCTTCAAATTGAGAGCCTCGTCAAAAATCTGAAAACCCATGAAGTAGAATTGAAAATTCAACAACAAGAGTACAACTTGGAGCCAATGAAGAAGGCAATGGCGTTGAAGTCTAAGAAAGAAGTGGAGAGTGAAATGGATGAAGATGATGAAGAAGATGAGGAGAGTTTATTTGTGAGAAAATTTAAGAGATTTATGAGGAATCCTGAGAGAAAAAATTCGTTCAAAAAATACTTTAACAAGAAGAAATTTGGAGTTAAGAAAAGTAGAGAAAAAGTCGATGCTGAGAAAGATGAAGAGCGTCCGCCACCAGAATGTGATCACTGTAAAAGGATTGGTCATATTAGAAGCAAGTGCCTAAAGTATCTGAAAGAGCAAAAAGAGAAGAGACACGACAAAAAGAATAAGAAGAATGTTTTGAAGGCAGAAACTTGGGACGATTCATCATCTGAAGGTTCAAGTGGTTCACGTTCAGAAGACAATAAGGAAGCCAACATTTGTTCGATGAGAAAGAGCGGTATACCATCTGAAGATGAATGTAGAGTCCAGAGCGACACTGAGGTAACTCCTACTTATGATGAATTATATACTGAATTTTTACAAACATGCAAATTTTTTGATAAAAGTCTTAAAGATATTGATTTATTAAAATATGAAAATAAAACTATATTAAAAGAAACATAAAAATAAATTAGTGAATTGAAAGTGCAAGGAAGGAGAAGGTCATTTGTCAAGAGTATGATCACTCTTCGGCAAGGATAAAAATGTACAACCCCGTATTCGCGGAGTGTGGTCTCCAAGCAAGCACAAGGTGTAATCCAGAGAATGGTCCGGGACAAGTGAGCCCAAAGACTAGGGGGAAAAGGGTCGGGTGCGGTGGGAGGCTGGCACCCTCCCCGGCCCCACTTCTGGGGGCAAGTGCGGCGGGAGGCCGGCACTCGCACCGGCCTATTTTAGGGGGCGGGTGCGGCGAAATGTCGATACCCGCCCCAGCCCCGCTTCAGGGGGCGAGTGCGGCGGGGGGTCGGCACTCACCCCGACTTGTTTTATGGGGCGGGAGGCTGGCACCCGCCCCGTCCCCCATTCAGGGGGCGAGTGCGACGGGAAGCCGGCACTAACCCCAGCCTGTTTTAGTGGCGGGTGCTGCGGGAGGCCGGCACCCTCCCCGGCCCCTCTTCAGGGGGCGAGTGCGGAGGGAGGTCGTCACTCGCCTGCTGTGCCACCAGAGCTCGACAAGGCCTCAGCCCAGCTCCAAGCCCAGTCCGCAACAGCCCATACCGCGGACACTCCAGTCCGCAAGCTTCCCGCGGACATGAGCCATCCCGCCTATCAGCACAAGCTTGCACCCGCGGCCACTGAACAATACACCAGTCTGCAAGCCTCCATCCGCTCAGGCCGCTCCTTGGCAAAGCCAATCAGCAAACACCCTATCCGCAGAAACCAGGCCGCATAGTCCGCGGACTCCATGCAACAAGCCGCTCAGAAGACAGCCGGCTTTCCACTAGACCTTCCACCAGGCCGCACATCTCAGTCCGCCCAGCCCGCCTAGTCCGCCAACACTGTCCGCCCAGGCCGCCCGGCCTGTCCCATCACCCACTTCCACTTCACAAATTTCAACACTCCCCCTTGAAGTGGGAAGTGGTGACCAAGCCCAGCAAGCTGCGCAAGCGTTCAAAGGGCCCCTTCGACAGTGGCTTCGTGAAGATGTCAGCAAGATTATCTTCACTCCGAACATGCCCGACCAGCAGAGACCCCTCCAACACCTTCTCCCTGATGAAGTGGTGATCAATCTCTATATGCTTGGTCCTGGCGTGACACACTGGATTGTTAACCAGTTTGAGAACACTCTCATTGTCACCCCGGAGTAAAGTAGGCCCTTGCACTTCTTCATGAACATCCTCTATAAGCCTCCTCAACCAAACGGCTTCCCGAGCAGCCAAGGCCGAAGCCTTATACTCCGCCTCCGTGGTTGAAACCGACACCGAGTCCTGCTTCTTGCTACACCTCGGGATGCCAGCTGAACCGCAAGTGAACACATAACCAGAAGTAGACCTTCGATCATCCGAATCACCGCCATAGTCAGCATCCGTGTACCCGAGCAACGCAACCTCCGCGTCCCTTCTATAGAGAAGTCCCATGTCAGAAGAAGCCTTGACATACTTCAGAATTCCTTTCGCCGCCACTAGATGAGATTGCCTTGGTTCAGCCATATACCGACTTACTCGGCCAACAGCATAAGCAATATCCGGCCTTGTAATCGTCAGATAAATCAAGCTCCCAACAAGAGCCCTGAACACCAAGGGATCATGAAGAACCCTTCCGTCATCTCGTCGAAGCTTCAGCCCAGATTCCAGTGGAGTATAGCACTTCTTCCCTTCGCCCATGCCAAACCGCTTCACAATGCAATCAGCATAACCTTTCTGGCTAATGAGAACCCCGCACTTCTTCCTCTCCACTTCTAGACCAAGAAAGTGATGCAACTCTCCCAAGTCTTTCATCTCGAAGCGTATAGCAAGCTCAGCCCTGAGCCTTGCTACTTCCCCCTCCGAGTTCCCTGTGATGATCATGTCATCCACATACAGCAGGACCAAGACTCGTAGCTCCCCCTTCTTCTTGACGAACAAGCTTGAATCCGAGTTAGAAGCAAGGTATCCACAGAATTGCAAGTACTCTGCAATCTTCCCATACCACACTCTAGGAGCTTGCTTCAACCCATAGAGAGCCTTCCTGAGTTTGCAGACATAGTCTGGATGCTTCTCAGAGACAAAACCAAGCGGCTGATCCATGAAGATGTCCTTGTCAATCTCTCCGTAAAGAAAGGCATTCTTCACATCGAGTTGCCACAACCTCCATCCCTTGCTAGCAGCCAAGGCGATCACCACTCTTACAGAAGTCATCTTCGCAACTGGACTGAATGTCTCCTCATAGTCTTCTCCATACTGCTGTGAGAATCCTCTAGCGACCAGGCGAGCCTTGAACCGATCAATGCTCCCATCAGCCTTCTTCTTCAACTTATACACCCACTTGCAAGTAACCGGAGTAACGCCATCAACCTTGGGCACAAGGTCCTAGGTTTCATTCTTCTTCAGAGCATCAATCTCTTCCTTCATGGCATCATCCCACTCCTTTACTCCAGTGGCCTTGTTGAAGTTTTCAGGCTCTCGCTCATCCAAAGGACCTGCAAAGAAGCAGGAGACAAAGCTCACTGCATTCCCATCACAGTACCGAGTCGGTGGCTTAACCACCCTCTTCGATCTCCGAAGAACTGGATCCTTACTCACAGCTTTCGTTGCTTCTTCGGGCTGCACTCCTACCTGGGGCAAGCATTGAGCAGTGCTCCCCCTGCTTCCTGAGCCAGAAGGCTCAGCCTCGGAGTTCGAAGCAACAGGAGCTGCTGGTGAAACAGCAAGCTCCTTTTCCAAGCCTTCAGCAGCCTCCACCGGTGCTTCATCAACCTTGCTACTTCCGGTTAGCTCCATCGATCCACCTCCATATGACGTCAGCTCGTCAAAGACAACGTCTCTTGACACCACGAACTTCTTCGTCACAGGGTCCATGCATTTCCATCCCTTCTTCCGCTCATCATAGCCAACAAAGACAAGTTTCCTTGCCTTCGCATCCAGCTTTGTCCGTGAAGCATCCGGGACATGTACGTAGCAATTTGAACCGAACACCCGAAGGTGTTCAACACTCGGCTTCTCCTTCAGCAACAGCTCAACAGGAGTCTTCATGTTGATAGGGCTGAGTGGCATCCTGTTGATAACATAAGCAACACAAGACATTCCCTCCGCCCAAAAGGACCTTGGGATATCTTTCGCATGAAGCCAGCATTTGCAGGTCTCCGTCAAATGACGGATCTTCCGCTCCGCTACCCCATTTTGTTGTGGAGTGTGAGCACAAGTAAGCTCCCGTTGGATCTCGTGCTTCCTGCAGAAGTTAGAAAACTCGGAGGAGACAAACTCCCCCCCCCCCCCCCCGTTATCAGTTCTAAGCTTCTTAATCCGCAAGACAAGCCGGCCTTCTACCAACTCCTTAAACTCCACAAACAAACGGAAGGCTTCTGACTTCTCCTTTAAGAAGTACACCCAAGTAAACCTTGAGTAGTCATCAACCAAGACAAGCATGTATCTGCTTCCGCCAAGGCTGGCAGTAACCGTTGGTCCCATCAGGTCGCCATGAACACACTCCCGTGGTTTCTTGCTCCTTGTTTGTGATTTATCAAACGGAAGGCGATGTGCCTTACCGTATTGACAGCCCGCACAAACATGCCCATCACCAAAGGAGGACAACTTTGGCAACCCCCTCACCAAACTTCTACTCGCCATTGCCTTCAGCTTGTCCATGCCAACATGCCCCAACCTCTCATGCCAGATAGCAGCGCTATCATTGGCCCTCATCTTATCAACATAAGCATTGGTGGAAAGAACAAACAAGTTCTTCACCCTCCTCCCAACATGAGCAACATCAGCCTTCACCGCTGATACATTGCGAAGGAACCTCACGTCTGTTGGCCCAAACAGAACGTGATACCCAGCGTCCACCGCATTGGTCACCGAGAAGAGGTTTTTCTTCATGCCCGGCATGTGATACACACTCCTTAACGTGAGTGGCCCCTGATCACTACCCAAAGACACGACCCCCTCTTTCTCTACTGCATAAACAGTATTATCAACAGTGATAATAGCTTCATTACCTGAGTAAGCCTGCATGGAGGTGAACTTCGATTTGTCTCCGGTGAGGTGATGACCACACCCGGAGTCCACGATCCACTCGTTGTTGAAGTCCTCAGCAGACAAGGCCCGGACACAAGTGCCCGTCATGAAAGCTCCGCCCCATTCTGCTTCTTCACTTCTCGAGCAAGCCTCCTCCTTTCTCGCAGCATGCCCAGGCTGCAGTTTGACCTTGCAGTCCCGCTTGAAGTGCCCTCGCTGATGACACCGGTAGCACTTCAGATTCTTCTTCCAGTCCTTAGGAGCATTGCTCCTCTCCGGCGGATATGAAGTTGAAGTCTCCTTCTCACCAGCGGCCTGCACCTTCTTCTTCTTCTTCCCTCCCATCCTTTCTTCTTTCCTGAGAAGAGAGCTTCGTTGCCTTCCTGATTCAGGTTCACTCCAGCCATCTGCCTTGCTAAGCTCTCCTGCGAGGCAAGCAGATTCTCCAGCTCCAGCAACGACGGCTGAGTAGCCCACCCTTGAACAGATGTGACAAAGGCCACATACTCCTTCCGCAAGCCGCGGATAATGTGCCTTTTCATCTTGG